>JAKCPI010016307.1:0-106652 GCA_023213315.1 Euborellia annulipes | reverse complement strand
TGTAGAAGAGATAGTGAAGATACTCTTCTTCATTGATCCTAGTTGACTGTAGGGATACAGTAAGGGGTAGAATCACCTATCAGTCTAATTGCACGCCTCTGTATGGTGTCCAGGAGGAGAGAGCGTCTTTCGACGCCCCTCGCCAAAGGTGGGAACAATATTCAACACGGCCGAATTTGGGCTTTATAGAGGATTAGGAGTTGTTGGGAGGAAAACAACACTTCGTTTTGAATAGGAAACCCAATTTCCTTGCGGCAGATTTAACCACAGAAGGAGATGTGGTTGCTCCAGGAGAGATCAGATGTAACTGTCACTCCCAGAACAGAAAATGAATCTTTGAACTCAGAGACTATTATTGCAGTAAATAAGGGGGAGGGCAAATCCTATTTTTTGTCTAGAAATTAAACAACATTGGGTTTTTGGGGAATTGAATTTTACTTGATTGGGGTTTCCCCATTCCTCCAAGAGACCAAGATCATCATTTATCGACAACCCACAGCCCCCAGACGACCAGTGGATGAGGCTTCACAGTCCTGACTGGGTGCAGGAGTACTGTCATCAGCAAAGCAATGAATTGGGTTGGAGGTTACTCCCATGAGATCGAATGTACATAAGGAATGAGGGTGGGAGAAGAGGACTGGGAGGAACCCTGGGGAACACCTGCGTTGATTGAATGCGGAATAGAAGACACACCGTCGACCACAACCGAGATCTTTCGCTCCGTTAGAAAGCTCTTGATCCAGCTGGCACAGCTCAGAGGGATAGGCCAAAAGATGGAGTTTAGCATAAAGATTTTTATGCCATACGCCCTGATCTGAAAGCCTGCAGAAATGTCGAGAGCAACTCACAATAGTTTCCCCTTTCATTTACATGGCTTTGTTCCAGAGGTGTGTGACAAAGCTCAAAAATATCCCCAGTCCGAACGAGCAATGCCTGAAACCATACTGCCTATCATTCATCATTCCGCAATGTTCCAGATGATTTAAAATTTGAATGTTGAGGGCTTTTTCCATAATTTTGGATAGTATGGAGGTTATTGCGATTGGGCGATAGTTTGCGGGAGAGAGGAGTCACCTTTTTGGGAATTGGGTTGAATATTCGCCAATTTCCAGGTGCTCTTTCAAATGTATATTCTCATTTTGCTCTCAAAATTGTTTGAAGCACACTTTACTCTTGTACTTCATAGGAAAGATAGGAGAAATGGTTGCTATGGTAACAAAATATAAATATTTTCCCATGTTTATAAATTTTACATCTTAAATTCTAATATATTGGCGGAAACTAAATATATGTCGACACAAAAAATCTGGTGGGACAAGCACAGAACACGACTTTCGATTACCGAAGGTAAGAGAGAAGTCTTAGTATTAATATTTAAGAGAAAGCTCAGGGGTCGGCAATCTATGCTCAGCAGAGTATTTTAAATGATCCAGAAAATTAGATATCGGTTGCAATATGAGATTAAAGCACCCTATTACCCAAGATAAATTTTATTAAAAAACGAATAAAAGCACTTCTTATTAAAAATCCACGTTCAAAGAAATTCGTTAATGAAAATTAATATTTATACATTTCAATGATTATTGACCATCGTCACCAACATGATCAGAGATCTGTGGAGAGAGAATTCAAAACAAGTTGGTCAATTGAATCTCTCTAATGTCTTTTTATTTCCAAAAAAAGTATCGGCACGTAATCTCAGGAGTCGGACTCGAACTCACGACCTCCAATACATCCGAGTTAATCTTTAAATGGATTCTAAAAAGGCGCCGATTAAATTCCACACTGCCATCCATGATTAATCAGGACACGAGCGAGCAAGCGAGCTAGTGAGTTTTCTTATTATATTACAATATAGAAAAGTTTTGCTAAATGTCAACATCATCGATCAAAAATTTTTTGTCGCTTGTCAGATCTAATGAATGATCATATCCGTTTTTTATTTATTTATTTATTTTTTTTGAATGGTAAATTCTTCAAATTAAGTTGCCTTGACCTAGAATTTCTATGATGAAAAATTATGAATATTTATCAATAAAGTGGAGTGTTTAAGTTACGTTATTTTGCTAATAAATAATTTATGTTTCTTAGAATACAAACCATTCAACTTAATTCTCCAAGTATGAGTGGTTTATTTATTTATTTAAATTAAATAGGCTACCGAAATATGAAGGAAATACTAATTTTTTAACAAGTGATTATTATTAAAGAATTAGCATTTTTATGCAACTTAATTGGTGACCAAATAATAATAATAATAATTATAATCCAGCATTTATATACAGTGGAATCTCACTTAACAAGCATAATTCGTTCCAGAATCATACTCGTAAAGTGAAACACTCGTTATGCAAAACAATAACAATCTTCCCATAGTGCAGTTACACAAATTAACGTGAAACCTCGGTCTATTTTACAATTTGTTTTGCTCGTTATGCGAATTACTCGTTATGAGAGGTGCTCGCTAATCGAGGTTCTAATGTAATTTATCTCCAGATCCATTGGAGTAGAAATTTATTAGATAAAAATAAATAAATGAAATTTTTATTAAATCAAATATTTAGTTGTTTTTTTTATTACTGCAAATAGGGAAGGTTTCGGCTGCAACTATTGTCCTTCAACAATTACGTTAATTAATGATAAAATTAAAATTTTTTTGACTAATAAATAAAATTTATATGGAAAATCAGAGTTCATATAGATTTAAGTGTATATTTGTTTTTTTGTCAAAAATATTTTATTTTTTATCATTAATTAGTGTGAATGATAAAGACTAATATTTGCAGCCAAAACGTTTCCTCTTCGCAGTAATAAATAATACTTTCTCTCTATATATATTTCAAATATAGGATACGAGAAAGTAAAAAAGATAAAATATTTGTCTTGAGAAAAATGATTTCATTTATCACTAAAGACCGGACAAAAAAAGCATGAAAATGTGGAAAAAAGTGCTTAAAAAAGCATAGAAATCTTGGATAAAAAGTTGTTCAATAAGCATAAAATTAAAAAAAAAGCATCTCATAAGCAACTTCTACTCATACGTAAAGGGGATAATTACCTCCCGAGATATGAAGAAAATATTTTTCTTGGAAATTAAATTTTATTTTTAATATAAAATTTTAAAAAGTTTATTTGAATAAATATTCTGGTAAACAAGTTCAGAATGCAACTTTAAATTACCGAAAGTAAGAGAAAGTCGTGTGCTGTGTGGCCACTCACACCAGATTATCCGCTCCCCCCCCACTACCACGAGGGCCTGCCGCAGGCGGACCCGGGCCAGAATAGGGAGGTACATGGGGGTAAAGATCGCCAAAGGTGAAATAGGGAAAGAATGATAGCGCCAGTCTTAGTTCGATAAATTCGTGGTCGTCATTCACAAACAAAATGTGAGCTCCGAGTGGAATTAGTATATAAATATGGCTGGTTAATGGAATGAACCAAACAACGCTTATCAAGAGTTGAGCTCCTCCACCCTTCATTTAATATAAAACATTTTAAATCAGTTCTTTAATTAATCTTAATTATTTATTAACGTATTTCTCTCCATTCGGGCTTTTGTTAATGTTTAAACATTCTTCCTTTTTAGGTATGTATTCAGAATTATTAGCATTTTTTAATGTCATAAAAATTCGTGTTGTTGATAATAAATTTTAGTACGAACATAATGTTAACTTTTTTTTTATGTTTACAATTTTACGGCTTTTTTCTGTGTGTGTGTGTAAAAAATATATGTATGTTTGTTTGTTTGTATATTTTGATTATCATTTATTTTTATGAATATTTAAAATCATGGATGAAAAGAGATGAATTCAACATTGTTTGCTTTCGACAATCATAATACATCATAATTATTACTTGACACAATAATTTGTCAGAAATTTTGTATAGTATTAAAAAAGAGGAAAATTTATTTCAATTGAATTGGCTACCAATACGGATGGGGTCTAAATGACCTTGATTCCGAAAAAAAGATTAGGCCCTTATACAAATAAAAAAAATCTAAGCAAAATCCTTAACTTTTAACATCTGAAGAAAGCGTTAATTCATTTTAACACCTCCTTGCCTCAAATTGCTATTCCGTAAACAAAAACTTTAACGGCAAAGCGTTCAACATTTAGACAATAGTGTTAAAAATAAATGTCATATCTAGGAGGTGCATTTGATATTTTAACGCCATATTTAATGAATAAAAATGGCGACTTTAATCTAAAAAGTAAGGTTATGGTTTTGACAGCTTTGAGATAAAAACAATATGCTAACGTCGCGTGGTTAGCATATTGTGTTAGCGACGCGTCGCTGTTAAAACTTTGTTTAGAGCAGTGGTTTCCAAACTTTATGGTACCACGCCTCCCTTAAAAATAATTAATCTTATGGCGCCTCCCCCCCCCACCCATTTTATAAAATAATACAACAATTTTTAATGCTAAAAAATATAAATTTATATAAAAATATTTTTTTATTTATTCCTATTTATATTAAAACTTTGGATATTCAAAATTTGGAAAATTGGTCCTGGTGGCCAATATTCGCGCCTACCCTTGACTAGTCCGCGCCTCCCCAGGGAAGCGCGCCTCACAGTTTGGAAAACGCTGGTATAAGGGTATTTCATAGCTGATGGAATTTGTATCAGGAATGAAAGTTAGAAGATGCGGTAACTCACCCCAGGAAAATTCTAAGTGGGCTAATCATATCTTATTTTTCTACCTAATGAAAAAATTCCTACAAAATTCTGCAAGGGATTCGATGGGTTCCTAAGTTACCCAGTGTTATTATTATCTGTTTATGCGAGTTTCGAAATCTTCAAAAATCAATTCCGCCCCAGTAATAAGAAATTTTAGAATGACATTAAAATGTTTCTATTCCACTATGCGATTTGCTAACTATTTAGTATAAATTTTAACTCAAACGGAATGTACTTTTTTTTAGTAAAAGTATTAAAAAACATTAATATCTTTGTGCATTATAGGGGATGGGGCATTAGCCCCCTTGTTAATGCCTTCCTACCTCCCCCCCCCCATTAAGGAAATGCGAGCCTTCACCGCGAAATTACTCTCAAAATAATTTGAATACATTTATAAATAATTATTTTAATTTTTATTTTATTTTGAAATTATTTTATTTTAATTTTCAACTCTTAATCCATCCCTGAGTAAAAGTATATTAAGGAAATTTGATTAACAAAATATAATGGTAAATAATGGTAACTTAAGAAAAGATAAAAAAAAATGCCCTCAGGCTTGGTGTAGTTAGTACCGACGTGGCGGGTTCTAACCCCTGACAGTCCGAAATGAATACCAAATGGCTTAAATTGAAATGCCTGGACCCCCAATATGCATCTATATCATTAATTAATAAAGTCTTATATGGCCTGAGTTGCCAAAAAGACTGTGAATATGTGTGTGAGTGTTGAGTGTTGAGTGTGGATGAGAAAAAAGTGTGAGTTTAAAAAAGACAAAAAATAAAAAACTAATTTTTTTTTCAATGACACCTACACTCCCCCTCCCTCTTTCATCAGCTTATATTCTCCCTCTACCCTTAATGAAATACAAAATATTTAATTTCATATTCAAAAGAATCGCTTTTGAGTTTTTCGCAGTCAAATTATTTGTTTCTATCATTTATTTTTTTCAACGATAAAATGCATAATAATTACCTTTAATAAGACTCTCAAGAGGGTGTGTTGGCTGACGGGGTGGTCAGGGTGGATTACACTATATTAATTATTCACTTTGATTCACTTTAAACACATCTAAGAAAGAGCAATTCGGCGCCTGCCAGCAGGCAACGCACTCAACTGAACGAGAGACTTGTCTTTGTTTTGAAATAAAATAGATCGAAATAACAATTCCCTTTTTATTAAAAAGAAAAAAAAAACCTTTCACTCTAATCTAACTATATTTACGGCTGGAAAAAAATGTCAACAAGTGATTTGGAATATTCCAAGGCCTTTCTTAAATAATCAACCCTTCATCCCCCCCCTAATCAAAATAATAATCAACTCTATTTTTTGAATGTTTTCTATTTATTTGGCTTCGATTTAGCAAAAATAAATTTAAAAAAACATTTTTATCAACCTTTCAACCCCTAATCCAATCTTAATAAATAAAATAATTAACAATGCTATCGCCTTCGGCGAGCTGCCCGTCTAGTCAGAAAAAAATTAAAACCCTAAAAAACTTTCCTGGATCCGCCTTTGGGTTTTACACATAGTATAATTTTCTAGAATGAGTCTTACTTTAGGCCACTGGTTTCCAAACTTTATTTTACAACGCCTCCCTTAAAAATATTAATCGTATGACGCCCCTCCCCCTCCCACCCATTTAATAAAATAATACAAAAACAAAAAAAAAAAAATTAATATTAAAAAAATATAAATTTATATAAAAATATTTTTTTAATTAATATATTAAGGAAAACCTCCGTCCCATAATTTTATTATTTTATTTATAAAACTAGTAATCATTTGGAAAATTGATCTTGGTGGCCAATACTCGCGCCTCCTCTTAGACTAGTCCGCGCCTCCCTAGGGAGGCGCGCCTCACAGTTTGGAAAACGCTGGTTTAGAGAATAGCATTTTTTAACGCTGGTATGACCTACTTGAAATAGCAAATCAAGTTAGTAATGCGCATGCGCGAGGGGGTAAAAAAACGAACAAGCTGAAAACAAAGCTTATGGATCGTTAACACCTGGTGCTAAAAAGTAATATGTTAACGTCACTCTTAAAACTTGGTTTAGAACAGTGGTTCCCAACCGGTGTGCCCCGGCACCCAAAGGGTGCCGAGTGAATGGCTAAGGGGTGCCGCGAGAACAAATTTGCCGCAAGGCGGAAAAAATAAAGTTTTGCTAAAAAAAGTTAAAACGATTTTAACGTAAGCGGCAAAAAAAGGTCAAATATGATTTTCAAGGAAGAGAAATAAAAAATTTCCGCAGGGCGGAAAAATGTGGTTTTGCTAAGGGAAAAAAAAGGAAGCGTGCCCCTAGTGTGTAATGTTATTCCCAACGCCCCTTTGAGGTGCCGTGGACTTCAAAAAGTTGGAAAAGCACTGGTTTAGAGAATAGCATTTTTAACGCTGGTGTTACTTTACTTTTTAACACCCGATTTACGATGTTAAATTTTAACGTCTATTTTTAGAGAATAGACCTGAAAGTGTTCTAAATTATGCTTAATTAATTTTTTTATTCAAATATATGTGAGAATGGAGGGTGGAGCAGCTGGGGGAAGCCCCGAGGTGCCGACTTTATAAAAAGGGCGGCATAGAGCCTTATTATTAAAAATAAATTTAAACATAAAATTCAGCCTTGAGTCTTAAATAAATTCTAGTCAGACTTGTGTTGTTTTTAAAGATTTTTTTTATTTATATAAATAAACCCTTCTAAATAAGAATATTCCTTTTTCAGCCACCCTTGTCCAAGATCAAATAAATTTTTCCCTTTATTCACTCCCCTATTTTTCAAGTGGGTGGTTTTAATGGTGATATATGAGCGACAAATAAATAATATGGAGGTACAGGATCTATAAATTAAAATCCCCCGGCTAGCTAATTGGTGGTGGTGGTCGAGAGTAAATAGATAAAACTCTTGACTAACGAGAGAGAGAGAAAAGGGTCTCGAAATGTGTGGTCGGTGGTGGGAAGATTCTTAACTTAATTCCACGAAAGAATTGAGTTAAAAAATAAATAATGAATTTTATGGAATAGTAAACTTAAGTTTCGAGGCATATTTTCTAATTAATTAATAGACCCAAACCTTAGTATAACGGTATTAGTAAATAAAAAGATTTCAAGAAATAAAATAAATATTAATTCTAATAAACCAAAACGACAAGATAATTCTTTTTGAATTAAAATAATTAATAATTTGATAACATTAACAAAGATATTCATCAAAAGATCATAGCAAGACGAGTAACGCCTGGTGATCATACCACCATCATTACAGCAACACAGAAATCTCGTCTTTCAGATTAAAATCGAGAAAATGTATTGTTAGAAAGAGGAAATAATTTTCTATCAAACAAATATTAATATTAGTAGGCTACAATTTTTACCAATAATTTGAAATACATAGGGTAGAAGTCTAAATAGCCTTAGATGCCGAAAAAACCCTTAAAACAAAACAAAATATTAAAAGGAGCAGGAGGATGTAGGAAGCCAGCTTAGAATAAAAAATATTATTTAAATTTCGTCGACGTTTGGGGAACGCATCGATCTCATCCTCAGGACGATAAATTGTTAATTTTACTAAGGTGGATACATAGCGGTTAATACAAAAATCTATATAGTATATAATTCGCTAATGTCCGTCTGTCATGTTCTATGGGAAACTTCCCGTTGGAATTTTGAAACGAAATTTTATATGCTTAAAAAGGACCTTCTAGGGCAGTGGTTTTCAACCGGTGTGCCCCGGCACCCAAGGGTGTCGCGAGAATGGATATGGGGTGCCGCGAGATATTTATAAAAAAAAAGAGACAGAAAAAATAAAGTTTTGAAAAAAATAGGCCAAGTGAGGTGTTAGAACGTAAGCGGCAAAAATTCCGTCCCCCTAAAAAAAAGGTGAAATGATTTCCAAGCAAGAGAAAAAATTTCCCGCAGGGCGACAAAAATTCCGTTTCCCTAAAAAAAGAAGGGAAAATGATTTTCAAACAAGTAAAGGTAAAATTATTTTCATTTTTAAGCAAGGAGAAATAAATTTTCCGCTGGGCGGAAAAAATTTCGTTTCCTTAAAACAAAGGTAAAATGATTTTCACGAGAGAGAAAAAAATTTTCCGATCGAACAAAAACGTTTTTGCCCAAAACTGTTTTTCAATGCTTTTCTATGGGTAAATGCACACCGAAGTGACAAAACACAATCGGACATGATTCGACATCATCAGACAAAATGTTTTGCTCGATTGATATGCGTTCAGCCTAAGACAACAAATTGTTCATTTGAAGATTATTTTTATTACATCCTAATCGATTATTATATGAATCAAAGGAATATTGTCTCAACAACTAATAAATAAAAAATCTGGTGTGACGCCACACCTTTCGGTAATCGAAAGTTGTGTTCTGTGCTTGTCAAACCAGATTTTTGTGTCCACATATATTTAGTTTCCGCCGATACATTGGAATTTCAAGATGTCAAATTTATAAACATGGTGAAAATATTTATATTTTGTTACCGTGGCAACCATTTCTCCTATCTTTCCTATGAAGCACAAGAGTAAAGTGGGCTTCAAACAATTTTGAGTGGCAAAATGAGAATATACATTTTAAAGAGCATTTAAAAAAATAATTGATTTTTGAATTTTAAACAAAATCGATAGAGCGAATTTTGAGAAAATCAAAAAAACTGATAAAGTACATCAGTAAAGTACTAGTACTCTTTGGCCGATTTTGATTCAAAGCCTCGTTTCACGCCCTCTAGAGTCGTCTAACATTAAATATAAAATTTCAACCTCCTAGCTCAATTCTTCTGCTTGAATATTGAGCACACACACACAGACAGACAACAGACCATGTCCAAAACCACTTTGTTAGATTAGGGGACGTGGATCCATCAAAATCTCGACATCGAATTATTGACATGAATCCAATACTTTCTCTCTATATATCTCTACAAATATACATAGGTAAGAGAAAGTAAAAATTCAATCTGATGTTCATTTTAGTTCCTGGTCAGAAAAGTATTATATTTCTCTATTTTCAGCCTAATATCAAAGATCATAGGTTATTGTTCGTTTTTATTAACCCCTTATTGAGTTCAACAAGAAAAGAGGCTTGCTCGCTTACTTGTTCTTAAGCTCTTAATTATTTTACGATCCTAACAAATAACGAACTTGTCTTGAGTAGTTCCGTAAAAGTCAACGAATATGTTAACATTAACAAATTGATGAAATTTCTTTTGTTAAATTATAGAACCCACATGTTTGAAATAAAAATTAATGAATTTTTATTTGAAAGTCATCATCATTGATGTGTTATTATTAATTGCAAAACATCCTCAAAAAAAGGCTTTCTATCCTCCTTTAGTAACAATTGAGCGTTGTTTTTGAGTTGACATTCTTTTGTTTTTTACGAATTTTATAGGTTGACGTCGATCGATCGATGTTTATTAGCACTTCTCAAGGTAAGAGGTTCGTCTTAATCTTCTCTTGACATGTCAATGACAGGTGACTCTAATTAAACATCATTTTATTATCGCAATTTCTAGGTTATTTTTAATTTTACTTAAAAGGAGAATAACAAGGACGAAGAAAAGACTCATGTCATTTAATAATAATAAATTCTCTTTTAAGGAAGGAATCGACATAATCAAAGCCTTATATATATGCAACCAAATATACACCTGGCAAAAATGTAAGTAGGTGGCCTTCGCCTTGAGGAGATCAGTCTGATTAGGTAACGCTCTTATTTTTTTTTTTTTTTTTCTACTCAAGAACTGATATGATCTTTAAATACAAATAACAAAACGGATTTAAAAATTTAGTAAAATTATAGTCTATTTCAAATAAGGCTATAGGAGGAGATCTTTTTGATTATTTGTGTAAAATATGTAATGGTCGCACAGCACTCAACTTTCTCTTACGTTCGGTAATTAAATGTTGTGTTCTGGGCTTGTCACCCAGGTTAGTTCCGGCAGAAAGGTACAGTGAGGGACAATTTTAAGTCCCACCGTGCGTTTTCTACTTGTGATTATTTCATTGTTTTTATAAAAGAAAATGAAAATCTTTATTGGAAATTTTCTAGGTTTGAACCATGAAAGTTTCCATTAAAAAATATATAAAATTTTTTTAAAAACAATGAAATAATCACAAGTAGAAAACACATGGGTGGGACTTAATATTGTCCCTCACAGTACATTTTTTCTTTTTTTTAACCCTTTTCCACTACAGAGGTCATTTAGGAGTTTTGAATTTTATTTATATTATGTAGCTACAAAGTATTGATGGCTACAAGGGGACGTTCAACACGCTGATTGCTCGCGGTCACCAGTATATTAGAATTCAAGAAATAAAATTTATAACATAGGCCTATAAAAATATTTATATTTTGACTAAATTTATTCCTATCTTTCCTATGAAATATAAGAGTAAAGTTTGCTTCAAACAATTTTGAAGACAAAATGGGAATATACATTTTAAAGAGCATCTAAAAAATAATTAAAATAAAAAGGAGACGAAAGAGAAATTATCAATTTTTATAATTGGAGGTTTACTTCTATTAAATTCGTATGATGGAGTTCACGATAATTAAAACAAAGTATTTTACTTTATTATACAGGAATTTTATTGCCAAATATATATTTCCCCAAAGGGAATAAGAGACAAGGAATTCATGGCGCTGATGATGGTCCTTTTTGGACTGAAACTGTGAGAATGTGCACACAACAGTTGTCTACAGTTGGCAATAAAATTCCTGTATAATAAAGTAAAATACTTCGTTCTTAATTATTCGTGAACTCCATCATACGAATTTAAAAGAAGTAAACCTCCAATTATAAAAATTTAAAAAATAATTGATTTATGAATTTTAATCAAAATCGATAGAGCAAATTTTGAGAAAAACAAAAAAAAGCACATCAGTAAAGTACTAGTACGTTTTGGCCGATTTTATTTAAAAGCTCATTTTCGTACCTCAGTGGGGTAGCTAACTTAAAAAATAAAATTTCAGCCCTGTAGCTAACTTACTTCCTACATACTTTATTTTGATCAATCTACTTTTTTGGCCTCAAAACTTTTATTTTAAATCAAAATATCGACGACGAATTTTTGACATGAATTCAATACTTTCTTTCTCTCTCTATATATATACATATATATAGGTAAGAGAAATCAAAAAAAGCTAATGACGAAGAGTGATTTTAAAATGAATATAGGAGACGTAGAAGACAAGCAAATTAAATAAAACAAGTAAAACTTTATTTAATTATTAATCGTCGAGATTTCGGCCGCTAATCACGATCTTCATCAGGACATTAATTGTTAAAATACAGTACTGTTGAGTAATATTTTAAACAGCCATTATCAATTATAGGCACAATATATGAACAATAATTTAACGAGTTATATATGTATTACAGTAAGGGAGCTGTTCGCTTGATTGAATTTAAGAAGCAGTAGGCCACTGTATCTCATTAAATGATTGTCTACATATTGTATAAATGACAATGGAAATTAAAAATAATACTCAACTTCCTGTATTTTAACAATTAATCATCCTGATGAAGATCGTGATTAGAGGCCGAAATGTCAACGATTAAATAATTTAACACAACGTTTTTATTTAATTTCCTTGGCTGCTACGTCTCCTAATCAATTTAAAAAAAAGCTAGTTGTGAGATGTGTTTTTTACACCAGTTTATTTGTTAATTTGAGTGTATGAACACGGGAGAGTTTTCTCTTCTTACTAGAAATTTAATACCTCTTTCTTCATTTTTAAAATGAACTTTAAAATGAAATGCCAAATACGTCTACTGGTTTCTCATTCGTAATAATTTTGTTTGAAAGACATGGGAAGAGTTTAAATTTATAAAAAAGAAAAAAAAAACAACTGCATTTTGAACCCTCTTTGAGAGTAAACTTTCTCTTTGAATCAATAAAATAATATAAAATAAGTTTATAATACAATTTAGATAAGAAATAATAAATTAAATAGCTTTTTCATCTTGTGTACTGATTTATATTACCAAACAAAAATTAAGCAAGTGGGACGCACTCTTTCGAGGGTCAAGAAGGGGAGTGAAGAAAATTCTGCAACAGAAGAAATGCAGGAATATGAAGCCATAGCAAGGTGAAATACAATGGAAACTAAAATATGTACAAAAGAGCAAGTTCGATTAATGGAACAAAGTGTTACGAAACGTTGCATCGTCTTCCAAAGATGCAGCGACCGTTACATGTGTGTACCAGTATCTGACGAGACTAGAACTCCACACATTTACAAGTTAATAAAACAGAAGTCCCTAACCTAAGTGCTACAATAATAACAAAGAAAGAAAATCAGTCCAAATATCTATAAAACAACTTCAGAATTAGGCTCTCAGCATAGAAGCATAGCACAGAACTAAGCAAGTCCTTGAAAAATAATCTTAACTTAAATCCTATATTTAAATATCAATCTAATACAGGTTATTTAATTTCTTTGCTGCCTACTTGTTTTGTAGATGATTCATAAACAAGTTTTTTTCTGTTGGCTTTTTATTTAAAGAAACGATGATTTAAAGAAAAATAAAAACAAATATATAAATTTAATTTATTCACATTAATTGAGTACTTTTATTAACTGTTTAAAATTAATGAATATAATAAAAATATTCATCAGTTGAATGATGAAAATAAAACATATAAATACCGTCGGTGCTACTATTAATGGAGACGAGTCTCGTGCTTAGAGAAACTAAAGAGCATTTTTAAAGGCTTTTTCATTGTCCAGGCAAAGGGAGAGTTTCTTCACTGGTGGTCATTAGTGACACCGACTGTACATGTAGAGTATATTAGTGTCAGTGCTGAAGCCCGGTCGTTAAATTTGGAAAAAACTAAAAAACCTCATTAAAGTACTAGTATTCGAATTTTCCCGAAGACGAGACCTAGCGCAATTTCATATTGGTACCGGAAATTTAAAATTTGAAAAAATACCGTTTTCAACATTACTCTTTTAATCTACGTATTATGCGAAATATGATGAAAAGGATATTTATTTATTTTCCTAAAGTGAATAGGTTAGATATTTTATATGAACCATTTTAATAGCGAGAATAAAACTACCTAATAGGGAATTCAAGGTTTAAATTAAATAAGATATTAAAACGATGAGCCTTACCTGTCTGTGTGTCTCTATTCTGCTTGGAGCCTGGCGAAGGTGATGGAGGTGGCAATGGTGGCGGCAAGGGAGGCGGCGGTGGTGGTGGTTCTGCTTGACATGTGGCGTCGACTACATCAGGCTGTAAACCTCCGGTGTCCTCGGAAGAGCCTTCGTCACTATCGATATGTGGCAAGGATCCTACGAACTCGAACATAGGGCTGGTTTGGATGCATGAGTCACGAGTTTCTGGTTGTACATTGCAAACGGAAGGAGTTGTGCCTTGGCATCTACAGGCAAGACGACATGGACAAGGAAACGCGAGTTCGTCTAATGGAACTCTCTCCATAGCCCTCTCAACACTCACTAGGAGATTGTGAAGGAGCCCTGAGAGGTTTTCCTGCCCATCGCATGAAAGTTCCAGGGCTAGGGGAGATTCAAGCCAAGCGGCTGCACTATCGGCATCCATAGTTCCAACTGGTGAAGGACCGTCTTCTGTTTGCTGATCCTGGTCTTGTGCCGTGATGAGTACCCGAGCTTCAGGTGCAGCAGCCGCTGAACGGCGCAGCACCAGCCTTAGTGCAAGTTGCCTACCTCTCCCGGCGACGCACAAATAAGCGTCTCGAGAACCTCTCCGGGTGCCGGAGGGTAAAGGACCTAGGGGTACCTCCCCTAGGTGTACGAGGAGCCCCCTGCGGCCGAGGCTCAGGGGCCAGCCCCGAGGGCTCACCGCATCACAGCCCTGCAACAAAAATACAAAAACGTTATTAGTGATTTCATCAGAATATAATATTTTCTGACTATCGAATGATTTATGGATATTGATGATTTAGAAAAATGAGAAGATGATTTTGTTTTATGACAAAGTGAGTTTTGAAAAAAATCAATTTATAATAAGAAAAAAAAAGATGTTTGCAACGCCTCCTTAAGTGCGATCTCCGCCTTAGGCGGATAATAAATATAAAATATTTAAAAGAGGTCTCAATAAAACGATATTTACAATCTTTAAATCATAGATTAAAATCCTCTTTCTCTCTCACTCTTCAATATCCCATTTTGAGAAATAGAAAGTGCGATTTTTTTTGTTTCACATAAGGATTTAGGATATTGGAAACAATGGACGAGGGATTTGGTCCAGGATCGTGCATATGCACCGATCACGCCTGGGACAACCTTTTCCCAGTGAGGATAAGATATTACCTTAGTGATAAAAATTTATATTTCAATCGTTACAATTTTGTCCTTCAAATAAGGAAGTTTTTCTCCCCCCATTTGGATAACGATCTGATTTTCTATTGTATAATTCGATTAATACAAATGCACGATTGACCTTCGGGTCTTCGTTGTTTTTTTGCCAGGAAATGGTTTCCTTTTTACACTTCTTCTTCTTTTGCCAAGAAATGGACAGACAATAGGTGAAAGAGATAGAAATAGAGAGTGGATAAAATATAAACACAAATGCAAATGATACAACAGGTCAAGACGTTTTACATTCAAATACCAGTAAGAATAAGAGAGAACATATCTCTTTATACAATATACGTATAAATAGGTAAACTCGAATTATAGACTTTATTAAGGTAAAAAAATATTTATAAATAAAATAAATAAATACCGGTATAACGTTGAACTAGTGAATTAAATTTAAGAAACTGTTTATCTGTTATAATTATATTAAAATAAGAATAGTTACAGGGATAAAATTATTTAAATCATATTGTTCTAAGTGTATAATTCAGGTTCTAAAACATTTTAGGCAGAAAGCCCACCAATTGAGGAAAACGTTTTCGGACAAAACGTTTTGGCCAAGAGCAAAACGACTTGCTCAATGCCAACGAACACCGATTGAGCAAAACGCTCAATGACAAAACATTTTGTTCTAAGCCAATGCACACTGATTGATCAAAAACGTTTTTCGGACAAAACGTTTTGTCCAAGAGCAAAACGCTCAATGGCAAAACATTTTGTTCAATGATGTCGAATCATGTCCAATTGTGTTTGGCCTCCTCGGTGTGCGTTGACCCATAGAAAAGCATTGAAAAAACAGTTTTAGGTACGATTAGTCAAAAACGTTTTGTCCGAAAACGTTTTTGCTCAATTGGTGTGCGTTCAGCCTTAGTCTCAATTCCAAAAATAAAACGTCAGACAAGTTTTACGGCAAGCGGTATTTGAACCCGAGTTATTTGTTATCTAATTTCTCCTGGGGTCCTGGGTCCGGTTCGACTATGGCTTAAGATGCCAAAAAAGACCTTAAAACAAATAAAAAAAAACTTATCTCATTGTCTACAAGTCTACTCAAATTATTAATAATTATATAATGGATTAGCTAGAGGTTACTTGTCGTATATTTGGCTGTTGAAAGTGCCAGGGAAATTTATTATTTATAAGAAAAAGGTAAAAAAAAAAATTTCAAACAAAAATTTATTATAAAAGAAGATGAACAAGAGCAGCCAAAATTAAAAAGCTCCCGATTAATCACAATCCAGAGAGACGTTTCGGGAAAACTTTATTCACCCATTAGTCTTTTCTACATAACAAAATACATCATTTGTGTTGCTGCAAATTTTCAATCTAATATTTTAATAAATTATGTATTTTTTTTTTATGGCCTTTTTCTTATAAATAATAAATTTCCCCTGGCACCTCCAACAGCCAATACGATAAGTAACCTCTAGCTACTCCATTATATATCTAAATCTCGATTACGAAGTATTTTATATTATTAATAAATAATTAAAAAAAACACATTTTAGGTGGAATTTAACACCTATAAAATTTTGCCCACGAAAGAAAATCAGTCATAAAGTCCCGAATAGGCCTACTAGTTAATGATTTGTAAGTTTCCTTATATAAAAAAAATGAGTTTTTTATTCATAGTATTAAAAAAAAAAAATAGCAAAGTGCTGTTCGAATGTTATATAGTTAGTTAACGATCAAACCAGTTCTACTTTTTTTTTTTTAACTAAATATCTATTTATGTCTGTTGTAGTGGATTCATTTCATTCAATAAATCCTCGTTCAAAGATATTTATCAGACTATTTATTTATTTTAATCTTAACACTTGTGTTTAATAGATTTTATGAAAAAACTTTCTATTTATAAGAAAAAAAAAATTAAGTTGGAGAACTTTCCGAAACAAGATGTAATTTAGATTTCAAATAAAATAATCGTTGGTTATAATATGTTTGCATAATCATTATAAAAAATAGCAGCTTGTTCTTCTTCATCTGTGATGATGTAAAAGAAGAAATAGAAGATGTGAAGGCCACAACGGCAAAATAATAATAAAAGATTGATGAATATTTAAAATCTTCATTTGTTTTTATAATTACTTTATTTTTAAAGCAATAAAAAATAATAATTTGAGCCATTATACTATACAATGATTAACTTAAGAGGAAAAAAAATCACTTTTAAGTGCAGATTAGAATTTGGACGAGAGTAGACATTACAAAGCCTATGGTTGAAGGAAACCGAGGTTCAAATCAACTTAAGAAAAAAATTTTATGTGTACAGTCATCGCCACAAATGCCTGCCGATATGCTCAAGAGTGGAGCCTCAACCAAAGCAATATTTTAAAAATAAATAAATCATCTTTTTGATAGAAAAAAGGATGAAAATGAAATGAAAAAAATTAATTTTATTATTAAAACCAGAGCTGACGTTTCGGGGATGGACCATCTTCAGGGCTAGAATCAATAAAGAAACAACATTCTTCTTTTTCTGTCCTCAGACCTCACTCCAACCCTATCAAGCGTTTTTGTGACCGGAAGAAATAGGACAGGTCGGCCCGTCGCACGGTCTGACGCCTGTTGAAAAGAGGAAGGAAGAGACAGACATACAAAGAAATGAAGAACTGCCTATCCCAGCTCGTGGTCGCCATCCACGTACCCACAAGATGTGGGCCCCTGAGCGAAATGAAACAACATTAAATAGATATCATAAATTTTATAAGATTTTTTTTTTTTTTTTATAATTAATTACCCATTGGGTTGCCTAGCCTCAAAGCTCAACTTTCGAGCACATCAGACACTTGTGGCGCCCACTGTACTCTTACTTGGGAAGGAAGTTGGAAACCAAACAACACCCCATCACTTCTTGACACAAATGACGTGAAGGGTGTAGAGTTTTTCTTAATAGATAATCTCCAGTCATTATATTTGAGAGATCAGAAATAAATGTAAGGGTGTTGATAAAAGTTCAGAGGTCGTCTGACTTTGAGATGTGTGCGTGTCTACTGTCTGGCAAAAACAGGGTAGGTAATACAAAAAACATTTAATCATAAATCGTTTTTATATTAAATCCGCGGACAGATAATGATGTTGGCTAGTAATGTATTTTCCAAGCACGTTCTATTATTTACTCGTTTATTTATTTTATTTTTTTATTTTTTTTCAATATAATATTAGAAAGCTGATCTCCGGATGATAACTGACCGGTAAACATAGAATCAAGTAAATCCCTTAAAAAAAAGACGGCTTGAGGTCACGTGTAAGTGACCCTCTCTGCTACTAATGAGATGTCGAGAAGCCCAAGATGAAGAAATATTTTCGTTTTTTTTGAATAATCTAATTAAAAAAATATTTCAGGTAGAAAGTTGCAATGTTTCAATTGTGAATTAATGAATTACACGCCTGATATAATGAATGAATGAACGAAGAAGGCGCTATTTTAAACAAAGCAAAATACCATAACGAAATTAGATGGTTCTGGTTGACCGAGTGCGATGGGAGGCTGATAGGCAGAAGGTGTTCGAAGCACATGGACCGTGCTAATAATGACAAGGCCACCCAGCAAGTTACAACCCACAAATCTTACACTAGATGTTCTTTTAATACAAGCAAATTTGATTTTTATTTTCTATTCAAATAGGCAACATAATAAGAAGGCTGCGCGATGCTTATTCTTCTTTTTTATATATAAATCTAACTAACTATTCAACTAACTAGTAAAAAATGATAAACATAATGTATAAATAGGTTTTTAGAAATAGAATTTGATTTCTATCCATGGGGTAAGTAGAGAATTTGGCTGGGGGGGGATGGGACACCATCCTCGCTGGGGGGGATGGGCCCTATCTCCGGGGTAAAGTCCCATATTTTCTCAATTTTTCTTGGGGAGGAGTTTCTGGGGAGACACTAGCCTTCTGGGGGGGTGGAACCCCTGTACCATGTTTCTATCCCTCAGAACGTTACGAAATGTTGCATCCCCGGTTCGCTAGAGACTCGATCAAGAGCCTTATAAATTTGGACTTGACGTCCCCCGGAAAAAAAAGGAGCGACTGGACTAAAGAGATTTGAAAGTGTAGAAATTTCACTTCATCTATTTATACAAAATCTGGTGTGAGTAGTCGACACATATTTGGTTTCCGACAGTACGTTACATTTGAATTCAAGATTTTCTCCTATCTTTCCAATGAAGTACAAGAGTAAAGTAGTCTTCATCAAGATTTCAAGGGCAAAATGAGAATATACATTTTAAAGAGAATCTAAAAAATAATTGATTTTTGAATTTTAATCAAAATCGTTTTAGCAAATTTTGAGAAAAACGAAAAAAACTGAAAAAGTACATCAGTAAAGTATTAGTACTTTTTGATTAAAAGCTTAAAGCTTATTTCCACGCCTCAGGGCCTAACGTAAATATAAAATTTCAACCTCCTAGCTCAATTCCTTCATGCTTTAAATTGAACACAGACAGACCATGTTGTCAGATGTCCTCAAAACGTGTATATCCATCAGAATCTCGACATCGAATTTTTGACATGAAACAAATACTTTCTCTCTACATATTAACATATAAGGGTATTTTATAATATAATATAATATAAAAAAAAAAAAAAAAAAAAAAACAAAAAAATATAAAAAAAAAAAAAAAAAATTAAAATAAAAATAAAATTAAAATTAAAATTAATTATTATTTTATTTATATTATTTTAAAAAAAATTAAAAAAAAAATAATTTTTTTTTTTTTTTTTTTTTTTTTTAATTTTTTTTTTTTTTTTAATATAAATAAATATATTTTTTAAAAAAAATAAAAAAAAAAAAAAAAGAAATTCTCCCCCCCCCCCCCCCCCCCCCTGGCGAGGGGGAAGCCCCCCCCCCCCCAGTTCCGGCGCCTATGCATATAGGTCTATAGGTACGAGATAGTAAAAAACATTGTAACCCCTGTATCGAAGTCAACAACCTAACAGAAAATCTTGACAAGAAATACTACCAGTCTTAGTTCGGATAACTCGTTATTGGCATGCATGTGCTCCTATTTTCCTAACAACTTTAGCCCTCTAAGCAGATCACATTCCTTAGCTTGATACTTTATATGGCGATATTGTTAGAAAAGAGTTTGTTTACTTTACTCTCCTATATCTCTAATAGTATATTATTTCGTTGGAATAATTTATATTCTTTTTTTTTTAAGTCGATTTTAAGATCGAATCGCGATAGCCAATCTAATGATACACTTTCAGTTTTTTAAAAAGGGAAGGAGAGAATTTTATAGTCTTAAAATTACTATTATTCAATGTTTTTCATTTTAGAATTTTAATATCGAATTCAGGATCAAAGAGAAGAGGAGGTTAATATTTCCTCTCCATTAGAATTTATGTAAACACCTGTTAATTTGATAATTTAAAAAAATAATTTTATCATCTATTATTAAATTAAATGAGATATGGAAGCAGAGGGAGCCAAAAAAGAAAATTCTCTGAATGCTTTACAAATTAGCCGGAGACGTTTCGGTTTGATTATTACAAACCATCCTCAGTATATTCTGTTGTAATAAACAAACCGAAACGTCTCCGGCTGATTGGTAAAGCATTCAGAGAATTTTCTTTTTGGCTGCCTCTGCTTCCATATCTCCTTTAATTGTCATACACAGCCACAACCTATAATATTAAATATAAAATTTGATTGACGATGGGAAAAATTAGATTTCCCAGCCTACTTCGTTCTATATATTTCAATAAAAAATCGGAGGATATGATCTTATTCCGTCACCATATAAACTTGTAAATTTGATAAGAATGAGGTTCAAATTTAAGAAAAACTCTATTGAAATATTTCAATAGAGAATGTAAATAATTGAAAAGTTTATTATTTACTGGTATACCTGGTATACGAAAAATATGTTTTCGGTTGCAAAAACGGATGATAGATAGGGTTGGAGGCAAAAAGTGAGGTCCGCTGACCCCGCATCGCGGAAATAAGGTGAGGACAGAAGAAGAAGGAAGATATACGAAAATTATGTTACTCAAAAAAAATTTGCTTAATTGCTATTAAATTTATTTCAAGACTGATAAGAAAAAGCCTTTCTATATAAATAGATTATATTATTAACAAAAAAAAAAAATCGGGTGTGACAGCTCCTTTGGTAAACAAAAGTTGTTAGTCATCCCAGATTTTTAATTTTCCATTCCAATCCCTTTTTGGATACATTACACCTCCCAAGACTTCACCTGTAGTAATTGAACTAATTAGAGTTCAAGTTCAAGGGTAAAATCCCTTTATATTGGTAATAAACAATTTTATTCTCATCATAAAATAAAATGACGAATAAATTTTTTTATGATTCCTTGAAAAATTAAAAAGAAAAAAAATATATGAACTAATTTATCTAAAAAAAAAAAAAAAAAAAAAAAAAAAACTGAGGGAATATGTGACTTTTGGAACACGCAAGGTCAAAGAAAGATTTTGTTCAAAAGCTTCATGTCACGTCCCAGGTGGGTCCCTAACTTAAATATAAAATTTCATCCTCGTAGCTCTTTTCGTTCTTGAGATATTTTGTTCACAGACACACACCCACCCCCACCCACAGCGACACCCCCACAGAGACAGACCATGTTGCGATAAACCACATTTTATGGATTCAGGGGACCTCAAAACGAGTATATCTATCAAAATCTCGACATCGAATTTTTGACATAAATCCAAATACTTTCTATCTATATAGCCTATATTACAAATATACATAGGTAAGAGAAAGTAAAAATAGATTTTCGTTTTCATAATTAAGAAAAGGCAAGGGTCCGTCACAGGCAGGCCACGTGGATAGTATGTATAAAATGTAGCTATTATAAAAAGATGTCTTATAAACAACTTTTATGATAGACACTCTATCGAATAAAATTTGGTTAATTAATCAGAAGATAAATCAAACCATTTATTACCTATGACTACGTTTCTGATCTATTCAGCATCGATTTTCAGGGAACTACTGTAAAGGTTTTTGCCTCCAACATTCGTCCTGTAGTCAACGATGTGAGCTCGAAATTGTTACACAGGAAATTTTTTTTTGGCAATGGCTTTTAACCTGAAAATAGAGGTGGTAGCGTCAAAAAAAATCTCAAAAAAAATACAATTTTTCCCCAGTAGTAGCTAAGAGCCACCCTATATGATACATGTAATGTATCGAAGACAAAGATTCGAATTTTAACCTCTCTGCAACTATTCATCCTTAATGTTAAGGTTATCAATAAATAAGAACACAAATGTTTTAAATGATTATATTCAATGAATTAGAGTGGGAGAACAATCGCTTCACTTAACTCAAATAAATATAATTATTGGTCAAAGATCTATAAATGCAAAAAAAAAAAAAAATATTGCTTTTATATCGTTATTTATAGACTAATTAGCATCAAATTCACACAAAACATAGATAATCTATCATATTTAATAAAACAAATAGAATATATACAAAAAAGTAGGTATTTACCAATTTTTGTGGAAAATTAGTGAAGAGAAGTAAGGAGAAGTTCAATAGGCCACGACGGCGTCCTCTCGTCTAGAGGGGAAACAGACGCTAAGATGGCGCCGGGGTGGGTGGTAAGTGGGGGAATGTTGGTGGTGGGAGAAGAGGGGTGAGTCGCTGCTTTATTGTTGGAGGGGAAACAGCCGCTCAGGTAGGAGAGGGGCGAGTAGCGGAGTGGGGGTCAACGGAGGGAGGGAGAAAAGGGTAGGTCGCCATATTCTATTGTTAATATGCAATTAATTTAGTAACAATTTATATAATAGAAATTTATAAATAAATTGAATTTTTTTCTGAAAGGAATAGTGTCAAAAAAATAAGAGAAAAGACGGAGGTAGAGGTATCGTTATTATTGCATTAGCCTCTCTCTCTCTCTCTCTTCTGTTATTAAAGTATAACAACAACTAATTGAATAATAAAGGGACAATTAGGTTAAAAAGAAGAAAGTCAAATGAAAACAAAACCACAGAAATTGGGTTAACCCAATTCTAAAAGAATTCAATTGAAATTGATTTTTTTTTTTTTTTATTACTTTTATTTTATAATAAAGATAAAATTGAATAATAAAATAAATAAATTGGGTCTTATGATAACAGACGAGACGAGGCTACATGTATTTTATATGAAATGGATACGAGAGACTTTCGCAGACATAATTAGAATACTTTTTAATTTGCATTGATAGAGGAATTGACCTCTGATTAATTTAGAAAATCTGGTGTAACTGGTCGCACAGCACACAACTTTGTGAGTTGTGTTCTGTGCTTGTAAAAAAAAAAAAAAAAAATTATTAGGCCTAGTATGGGAAAATATTTATATTTTGTTACCATGGCAACAATTTCTCCTATCCTACCTATGAAGTACAAGAGTAAAGTGGTCTTCAGAAGATTTCAATGGCAAAATGAGAATATACATTTTAAAGATCATCTAAAAAATAATTGTTTTTTTGAATTTTAATCAAAATCGTAGGAGCGAATTTTGAGAAAATAAAAAAAAAAAAACTGAAAAAGTACATCAGTAAAGTACTAGTACTATTTGGCCGATTGTGATCAAAAATTTATTTTCACGCCCTAGAGGGGTGTCTAACTTAAATATAAAATTTCAACTTCCTAGAGGGGTGTCTAACTTAAATATAAAATTTCAACCTCCTAGCTCAATTCCTTATGCTTTAAATTGAACCCAGACAGACACACAAACAGACAGGAAATTGAAATTTTATATTTATGTTAGACACCTAGCTAGGGCGTGAAAATAAGCTTTTGATCAAAATCAGCCAAAAAGTACTAGTACTTTACTGATGCACTTTTTCAGTTTTTTTCGATTTTCTCAAAATTTGCTCCAACGATTTTGATTAAAATTCAAAAATCCATTATTTTTTAGATGCACTTTAAAATGTATATTCTCAATTCGCCATTGAAATCTTCTGAAGACTACTTTACCTTTGTACTTTATAGGAAAGATAGGAGAAATGGTTGTCATGGTAACAAAAAATAAATATTTTCCCATACTAATAAATTTTACATCTTGAATTCTAATATATCGGCGGAAACTAAATATATGTCGACACAAAATAGGTGGAGCAGACACAACTTTCGATTACTGAAAGTAAGAGAAAGTTGTGTGCTGTTCTTGCCCCACCAGATTTTTTATTTTTTCCTTTGCTGACTCCATTCCTTTTTATAATTTATATTTAATACGCACAGGATGTACAGAAACAAGAGGTGAAATTTATAATCCATAGGAAAATATATCATTTATTTCAAATACATAATACGCTCTGTTCAGAGATGATCTGAGTTTGTTTAAGCATATCGGAAAGAAGCTAGCGTAAATGAAAATATGCCAGAAGGCGTGGGGTTGCGTTTATAATTCGTAGAGGCGTAAAATTCCTATCGTGATTATAGAAAGATGTTATTAAGTATGCTGCAAGATAAAAGGAATTTTTTTGATTGCTTCTAGATGAAGTTAATTTCCATAAAAGCATAATTTTTACGCCGTTTCTCTCTAATGGATAATCTATTGGTTAAAGAGCCGACGGCTGCTGGAAGGAATTAATTGCTAGCAGAGAATCTCAGGACCAACAGCCCTTCCCAAGGACGTGATGCAAACAACTAGGAAATTTATTTTAAAACAAAAAATCTGGTGTGACTGATCGCACAGCACAAAGTTTTGGTCTGTGCTTGTCACTCCAGATTTTTTTTGTGTTGAGATATATTTAGTTTCCACCGATATATCAAAATTCAAGATGTAAAATTTACAAACATGGGAAAATAATAGCAACCATATCTCCTATCTTTCTATGAAGTAGAAGAATAAAGTGTTCTTCAAAGGTAAAATGAGAATATACATTTTAAAGAACATCTAAAAAATAAGTGATTTTTGAATTTTAATCAAAACCGTTGGAGCGAATTTTAAGAAAATCGAAAAAAAAAACTTAAAAAGTCCATCAGTATAGTATTAGTACTTTTTGGCCGATTTTGTTCAAAAGCTTCATGTTAAGTCCCAGGAGGGTACCTAACCTAAATATAAAATTTCAACCACCTAGCTCTTTTTGTTCTTGAGATATTTTGTTGAGAGACAGACACACAAAATACATACAGACAGACACACAGACCATTTTACGAAAACCATCTTTTTTTGGATTCAGGGGACTCAACACGTGTATATCCAACAAAATGTCGACATGAAACTTTTGACATAAATCCAATACTTTCTCTCTATATATTGGCCCTAGTATAAACATAGGCAAGAGAAAGTAAAATTCACTATTTAAAAAAACTCTTCTAGCCCTCGGGCTTGGTGTAGATGGAAGCGTATATCAAGGGCCGAGAGTTCGGTTCCCTGGCAGTCCGATTTGGATACCAAATGGCTTAAATAAGAATGCCTGGACCCCCAATGGATATATTTACAAATAACGGGTATCGTAAAAAGCCTTAAATGGCCTAAGTTGCCGAAAAGACTGTGTGTATGTGAGTGTGAATAATTATAAAATAATTACTAATAAAACCATATTTATTTCCCTCCTTCACTTTTGAATTCAATTATACCTATTATTAAATTCCCTCTCTTCTCTGTAAGCTAAAATCAATTCCCCTTTAATTCTAAGAGGAGGGCTTTTATCTTTGATTAGCAATTCTCATAACGTTTGTCTATTTAATATCTGAGTGTCGAAAGGGCAACTCCCTTAAATGTTATTGAATATTAATCTCTTAATGGATATGAAAATGAATTTGGCAAATGATGATAAGAACAATGGATGGATCAATTAAGTATAAAAAAAAAAATGAAATGGAAAATGAAGTAATAAAGTTAATTAAAATTTAAGATGATAAATTTGTGAGATGAGTTTGGGATTGGACAAAATTACGCCTCTGGACTCGAACCATGACGTCCACGCTTTCGCGTGGAGGTATAGATCCAGGAGCAAGTCCAGAGGGCGAAATTTTGCACAATCACACACAAACTCACCACACACAAATTTACCTTCTTAATATGGATTGTCTTACAAGGAAAAGACCAAACTCTGAGGTCACTGATTTAGCTGAAACTTTGCATGTATTAAAGTTAGCTTGTGCAATATCAACCCAATGTATTGTAGTAAGGTCATCACTATAGCACCAATAGAGTTGCTTATAAGCTGGATATATATACCGATTTATATTAATTATGTTAAAACTAAGGTATGAAACCCTACCTCACTAGTTCAACAGGGATGCAACGTTTCGTTTAAAGAACACGAATCGAACTTGTTACACTTCAAAAATTTACAAACTCCGTCAATAATCTAATTACACCCTCTCAGAATATTGAAATACTTAAAAATAAAGAATCGTGACTTATTAAATAGATGAACTAAAAATTATATTTATTATCTACATCTATAATAACAAGAAAAGAAATAAATAATTAAATATTTGCCACGACTATGGAATAAAAACACATTAATTATGGAGAAGGATTATATCCTTGTTGTTGGTTGTTAAATACTAAAATGGAGTGAAAGAGAAAGAGGAATAACTCTATAAATAAGCAAGACAAAGCTATGAAGCACTTCGGATGGGTGGCTTCGAGGAACATAGCTGATGAACACTTGCCTGAAGACATTACTACTAATTTTTCAAATTAAATGATACCTAATCATATCACTACAAGCAAATTCTCAAGATAAAATATAATCGACTTAAATAAAAAAATAAAGTCAAAGAGCCAGGCGGCATCAAAAAGGCATAAAGATCTCAAAATCAAATTATAAATATTTATATTATGAGATGCCATATCAACATGAGGAAGTGAAATCTGAATTCGGAGTTCAAGGTAACTTAGTGGATCTGAAATAGATATTAGTTCTCGGTTCTTAAGATATTCAAAATTGCAGTAGTGTCTATGTCACTGACCTAGCTCTATTCCGTTTACATTGAACTAAATCATCTTATAATTTGAATAACACCGGAGGTTGTAAGAGGGTCTTATGCAATTTTGATTGGGAAGTTTACTCCTTAATGGATAGCAGATTCTTCATGCAACGTTTCAAAAAAAATAGAGATACTTTTTATTTTCAGGATTTTATTCATTTGATGACTGTGTGAGTAAGTTTACCTCCGGTTTCGGTCACTCAAATGAACATCATAAGATCTGCAAAGAACTATATTCACAACAAGAGCTGGAACAAGTCAAAAAAATATTGTTATTTGCAGATCTGATGAAGGTCATTTGAGTGACCGAAACTGGTGGTAAACGTGCGCACACATTCGTCAAATTAATTAAATCATGAAAATAAAAAATATCTATATTTTTTAATGAATTGTATGAAGAACCTGCTATCCATTAAGGAGGAAACTTCATAATCAAAATTACATAAGACCCTCTTACAACCTCCGGATTTCTTCAAATTATAAAGATGTAAAAAATTGCCATGAACGGAATAGAGCTAGGTCAGTGACATAGAGACTACTGCAATTTTGAATATCATAAGAGCGGAGAACTAATGTCTAGTTCAGATCTACTAAGTTACCTTGAACTCGGAATTCAAATTTCACTTCCTCATATTAAAAATGTTGATATTATATCTCATAATAGAGAGGATTAAGATTAAAGAAGGTGTGGGTGCATTCCATTCATGTTGGTGAATTCTGTACCCCGGGATGCCAAGAGCCGTAAAGTAAAGAGAAGCAGTATTAGAGATAGAGAGAGAGAGAGAGAGAGAGAGAGAGAGGGTGGGGCCGCCGTTGCGTAACCGTTACCCAACCGAGGAATTCGCATGACTCAGGCCTTTGCACTCGGTAAATAAATAAATAAACATCCGAGGATGAGAAGAATCAAAAAAGTCACTCACCTTGCAATTTATTTTTAAATATAATTAAATAAAGAAAATCTTTTTATAATTTTTCACGAAATTAAATAGGAAGAGGCGGAGGGGGAGCTTTGATTTTTTTAACAATAAAGAATCTTCTTAAGAGTCTGGTGTGACTAGTCGAAAAGCACATAACTTTCTCTTACCCTCAGTAATTATAAAGTTGTGTTCCGTCCTTGTCACACCAGATTTTTTTGTATTGACATATATTTAGTTCTAGCAGATATATTAGAATCCAAGATGCAAATCATTTCTACTATCTTTCCTATGAAGTACAAGAGTAAAATGTGCTTCAAAAGATTTCAAGAGTAAAATAGGAATATACATTTTAAAGAGCATCTAAAAAATAATTGATTTATGAATTTTAATCAAAGACGTTGAAGTAAATTTTGAGAAAAACAGGAAAAAAACTAAAAAAGTACTTCAGTAAAATACTTGTACTTTTTGGCCGATTTTGTTCAAAAGCTTCGTGTTACATGTCAGGGGCCCCAATAAATATCAAATTTCCCCTCTCTACTTTTTTCTTTTGTGATTTTTGTTCACAGACCATTTTGAGGTACCCACTTCTTTGGACTCTTGGAACCTCACATCGTGTATTTCCATCAAAATCTCGTCATCGAATTTTTGACATGAATCCAATATTTTCTCTATATATTTATATAATAATACATAGGTCTATAACCCCCCCCCCCCGGGGGTCTATATATGTTAAGGTAAGAAAAATTAGAATGTTGATAAGCCCAAGTTAAATAAACTCCTCTATTTATCTCGTCATTTAAAACTTTGTACCCAACTTCACTTATATTTATCTGAAAACACTATAATACCTTAGATCACGAAACAATGCTCTAAAAACATTAAAATTCACTAAGAGAATAACGACATCATAACTTCCTAATCTAATAAATCAGTAAATTGATTCAATTAGGAGAAAAAAAGCGTGTAATAATTTGTCTAATATAAAAACAAACACACGATCTGATTGTTTATAAAATTTCAATTTCATTGTGACGAAATTGAAACTGGCTTCACGCTCGAATTGTGCTCCAAGATCTCTTCATCTCTCGTAGTTTAGGCTTAGCTTAGAAGAGGAAGTCTGATTTTTTTTTTTTTTTTTTCCTAGGGCAAATGAGCGTGAAACGAGAACACTTGAAAAAAATTTTTAGATGACTTCATTTCATTCGACAATTGAAATGCTAATTTCTCTATTTCTATTATTACCCTGAAGAAGATTGATTTGTGGTTCTTTTTGTAATTGAAAATATAATATGAATAGTTGAATTGGAACTTAAAAGTCAAATACTTTTAGTCATCTATCAGCACTGCATGGAATTAATCTTGAATTCTATTTCATTTCCTGATGGCTTTTTTTACTTTGGTTTACCACATGAATAGTCCGACATCGATCATAATGGGAATACGTAATTAGAAAAAAATTTTCTGTTAGAAAAACAACGAGGGTTGAGGTTACCGTGGAGCACAAAATCAACGTTGGCTAAAAAAGAATTTCCGCAAATAATATTTTAATAATCGAAGCTCACTTGAGAAATCGAAGAATAATTATAAAGTAGTGCTTAGTGTAGTGACTAGCGTGCTAACCATCTATACCGAGGGTCGCGGGTTCGGATCCTAAGCAGTCCGATGATTTTATTTAAGTCATTTGCATACCAAATGGCTTGAATAAAAATGCCTGGACCCCAAATAAATATACATTATTTAATAACGGTGAAAAGTCTTATATGGCCTGAGCTGCCGAAAAGAATCTGTGAGTGTGAATGGGAAAAAGTGCGAGTGTGAATTCTTTATTATTATTACAACGCTTTTATTAACTTGCTTCCCTGTTTTCCTGATAAGTAATCGAAATTACCACCACTTCTAGTCAACCTTAAGCTGTGAAATGTTTTAGACCTAAGCCCTAAAGCAATGCAATATTTGATAAGCGTCATCTATGGACCTCAATTAATTTCAAAATGGCGGCCGATCAAAAAAGAGGAGAGGGAATTTCATAATCAAAATTTCTCCTATCTATAATTAATTTAGAGTTTTGTGCATTGGGAAGGATATTAAAGAAAGTTTACACTACAAAATGTGCTATTCGAAATAATTAAATAATTTAAATTTTAATAAATTCAAAATGGCGGCGTTCTAATCAAATTTCCATTGTTTTGCCCGACAAATCTGGGAATCAAAATTACTACAACTTCTAGTTAATCTATCGCATTGAAATTCTTTACATTTATGTACGTCCTATGACAATGCAATATTTGATATGTATCATTTTTCTATACCTCAATTAATTTCTAAATGGCGGCCGATCAAAAAATAGGGGGAAATTTATAATCAAAATTTCCCCTATTTATAATTAGTTTAGAGATTTGTGAATTGGATATTAAAGAAAGTTTACACTACAAAACGGGATATTTAAAATAAATAAAATTTTAATAAATTCAAAATGGTGGTTCCTTATTAAATTTCTATTGTTTGGCCCATGGAATTTACAAATCAAAATCACGACCACTTCAAGTTAACCTAAAGTATTTATTATCATATGAAGGGAGCTACAATATTTTCGATAATAAATTGTTAAATAGTGAAAAAAATAAAGACGGTGTCTAAATAGCCTTAGAGGTCGAAAAAGACCTTAAATGAAATAAAAAAAAAAATTCCAAAGTAAAAAAAAGTAAAAAATTAAATAAATTTAGCATCTACTTTTTTAGGAGGTATTATTAGATCCCGTAATCTATTCTCGAGCTTTTTTTTTTCTTTTTTGATAAGTAAATACTGGATAAAACACGTTTAAAAGAAGACATAATAAAATGGTATTTAATTTGTGTTATTGTTTGTTTGCGACACGTTTCATAACAAGTATTTAACTACAAACGGGCCAAAGGTGAACCATCTTGTCATTGGTTTTAATTGGCAGTTGCTTTTTGCTTATCGATGGCTTTTGTTATTGTCAGAGTAGTACAATCGGTAAGGAACGACAGACGGACAGACGGACGGACAGACATTCCTTCAAACAAATAAAAGAGCTAGGAAATTATGCGAGTACATGCAGAGAGAAGACCACCTACATACCAAATGGATGGATGCCTCCAACTAAGTTCAAGATTAGAACTCTAACAAATTATACCCATCATTCTTACCTCTAGAGGTTTTCTTTATTAGCAACTCGCGACGTGAGCTTTTTGTTATTTGTAGGATTATTTTTAGAAAGGAATTCATAAATACATATTTTTTTAAATATGTTTTCACTTTCTATTATTCTAAAGTCAAGGATCGGATGTTAAGATTATGAGTATATTTTTATTAGGGTCGGTTGCTTCACTTCTAATTAACTAGCTATTCAACACCTTTCGAGTATTTTCACATCTAGTTAAGGTAATTATGTGATTAAATAAGAATCCAGATCCTAGTATTATTTTAAATTTTTATTTTTTAAACACTGACACTTTTTCCTCATTCACACTCACACTCACACACATATTCACACAGTCTTTTCTGCAACATAGGCCATATAAGACTTTGACGATAACCGTTATTAATTAACGTACATATTGGGGGTCCAGGCATTCTTATTTAAGCCTTTTGGTAGCCAAACGGCTGGTAGCTTAAATAAAATCATCGGACTGCCTGGGGTCCGAACCCGCGACTCTTGGTATACGAGGCTAGCACCCTAACCCCTACTCCAAGCACGAGGAGAATTTAATATATAGGCTTATTTTAATTAATTTTAATTTTTATAAATGATGCTATTATTAAGATGATAACTTCACAAAACTTTCCTTATACCTCAGATAGCTAATTTATCAGGTCTATTCTCTAAGCAAAAACTTTAACTATAAACAGCCGTTCATTCTTCCTTGCCTCAAAATGCTATTCTGTAAGCAAAAACTATAAAGCAAAAACGTTAACATTTAGTCAATGGTGTTAAAAATTAATGTCATGTCTAGAGGGTGACTCTAATATTTCAATGCATAAAAATCAAGTCATTAACCTAAAAAGCAAGGTTATGATTTTGGGCTGAACGCACACCAATTGAGCAAAAACGTTGAAAGTTTTTGGACATAACGTTTTATCCAAGAGCAAAACGTTTTGCTCAATGCCAACGTACACCGCTCAAAGGCAAAATATTTTGTTCAAAGATGTCGAATCATGCTCAATTGTGTTTTGCCTCCTCGGAGATAAAAACAACACGCTAACGTCACTGTTAAAACTTTGTTTAGATAATAGCATTTTTTAACGCTGGTGTGTCAGATAGGCCTACTAGATTGAAAATAACAAATCAAGTTAGTGAGCGAGAGGTTATCGAGGGGTCTAAAAACACGAACAAGCAGAAAACATAGCTATCTTCATATGTATTGTTAACACCTGGTGCTAAAAATAAAATGTTGGTCAAAAATAAAGTTTCAATTTCATTATATAAATTTAATCAACATTGAGGACGGAGTCTCCCCATTTTCAAAAATACGCCATTAACTAAGAGATGTTTTGAAGATAGGCAAATTACTTTTTACAACCGAAAATGAATATCTGAATCAAATTATGGGATGAAAAAATTTATATAATTAAATATTTATTAATTCATATACCTGAGATAAAATTTCGAACAAGAAATAAGTCAACCCTTAATATCATATATCAAACGTAACTGTAACAAGAGAATTTTATTTACTACAAAAAATTATATTATATAGCGGAATAATTAAAAATTGGTTTCATATTTCTTACTATAACGAGATAAGGTATGAAACATGAATCCAATTTTTAATTATTCCGTATTTTAATACAATCTTTTGTAATAAATAAATTTCAAATACAACTACTTTAACGTAAAATTTGATTTATGATATGAAAGGGCGGTTTTATTTCTTGTTATATTACGTATATTTGTATGGCAAAGTCAGAGCCCCAGGGCATGACTGTGCCACTTGACTTGCCATCGCCTTAACCGAGAAACGAACCCAGCATCCTCTCCTCTCATCTTTTGACCCGGCACCCGGGGCACAGGTGCTACATTTTAATATCGCCTCCTTATTCGGAAAATCACACAAGAACAAGATTCATATCTTCTAATGAATTTTTTTTTTTAAGCAACTACATAATTAATCTCAAACGAGGGTAATAGCTTTGGGCTTTAAAAACGTCCAATAAATATTATAACAATTTGCTTAATATTAATTCGTTGAAAGGTTTAATTAATTTGAAAAATATAGAAAAAAGCAATCAACTATTATTAAATTATCAACACTTCCCAGAGAGAGGTAAAGTAACAAAATTTTCAAAGAGTGAAGATTTTTAACGAAACCAAAATATAAAAATTTGTACAGTCGGCGTCACAAGTGGATAATGTTCTCGAGAGTGGTCCTTGACTTTGGTCAATCAAAAAATAAATAAAACATTTATTTTTTAATCTAAAGAGAAAAGCTATTTTTAAGACAATATAAGCATTTTGGTTGCCTAAGCTTAAGGCTCCACTCTCGACTTGTGCACTTGTGGCGGTGACTGTACTGAAAAAAGATATCCTAATACCAACATGAAAATGTCACTAATACTAAAAACAAGCAACCGGAATTTTGAATTTTTTTAGTAACCTATCTCAAAATAAATTTTTTTTTTTAATATCTTGATTATACAATTGATGATATATAAAATACATACAATGGTTTTAGTATGTAGCGTCTACCACGAAGAAGAGAAATATAATTTTTTTTTCCAATGAGCTACACAAATAAATAAAACTAAGAAAATAAGAAAAGCAACAATTCACTACCCGTGGATGCTAAAAGTCCAACTGATCTAATTAAAACATTTTCAACAAAACCAGCCGATTTTAAATTATCCATAAAAATGAATATGAAACTGAACGGTTAAAAAATAAAATTCCACAACAAAAGTGAAAGTTGAGTAGCTACCTCCACCAGATTTTTACTTTTTATTACCTATATATGTGAAAGAAAAATTGGGGTTTTTTCATGGTTTATGATTAAAAAAGGGGGGCAAAAACTTTTTTTTTTTCCCTTTTTTGTTTGTGTGGAAATTAGGCCTATTGGTTTCAGGGCAAAAATTTGAGGTCTAGATTTTGAGGGGCTGAACAAGCCTTATGTACATTTTAATTTTAAATAAATAAATAAAATAAATAAATTCATGTTTTGAGGTCCGCTGAGTCCAAAAAAGTGGATCCCACAAAATGGTCAGTCTGTTTAATTTAAAGCTTGAAAAAGTTGAACTACGAGTTTGAAATTTTATATTTAACTTAGGCACCACACTGGAGCGTGAAAATAATAAGCTTTTAATCAAAATCGGCCAAAAAGTACTAGTACTTTACTGAAGTACTTTTTTAGTTTTTTTTTTCTGATTTCCTCAAAATTCGCTCGAACGATTTTGATTAAAATTCAAAAATCAATTAAAGATGTTCTTTACAACGTATATTTACATTTTGCCCTTGAAATTGTTTGAAGCACACTTTACTCTTGTACTTCAACGGATAGGAGAAATGGTTGCTATGGTAACAAAATATAAATATTTTTCTGTTTATAAATTTTACATCGCCCCCGGGCTTGACGTAGTTGGTAGCGCGCCTGCCTTGTATAGCAAGGGTCGGGGGATCGGATCCCAGGCAGTCCGATGATTTGGATACCAAATGGCCGAAAGTTGCCGAAAAGACCGTGTGTATGTGTGTGAGAATGTTAGAGTGAGTGGGAAAAAAAGTGAGTGTTTAAAAAAAAAAATTTACATCTTCAAATTCAAAAGTACTATACTGTCGGATACTAAATATATGTGGACACAAAAAATCTGATGGGATAAGCACAACTTTCAATTACCGAAGGCTGAGCGACCAGATTTTTAAATATCTATTTATTATTTATTATAAAATAATCCAATAAATAAATATTCATATTCATTCGTTAAAGAGAAATTTATTTAAAGTGAAAATAATCTCATAAATTTATCTATTTCCATAAATAATAAATAAATATTTACTAAATATTATTGTCGACGATATTGATAATGAGCACCCGGAGGGGATTTAGAATGTGAAAGAGAAAGAGAGAGGAGAATCAACTTGATGATTGTTTTATTATTTATTTGTAGGTTCCCAACTCAATTAAACAAAGATGAGGAGGAGGAGGAGGGAGTGGGAATTTATTGACGGCCGGTGCATATTTCGAGTGACTGCCTCGTCATAATTCACCTTGACCTTCCTTTCGCATGTTTGCATGCATGTAAAGAGAGAGATCTAGGGCGATAATTATTCAAGTAAGTCAGTATCAGACAAAAAAATCAGAGGAAATATTGATTTTTGCTATAAAAAGAATGTGCAAGTTGTTTCAAGGTAAAATGTAAAAAAAAAAAAATATCCTTAACATTGATCCTGAATTCAAATTGTATAACGAAATAAATTTCTTTTTTAACACTCAGAATATGTAGGGATGGACATTTATATCACATCTCAGTGTATCTAATTAGAATGCAAAGGTTTCGCGGATAAAATTGGTCAAGCTATAGACCGGTAGTTTTATTTTTATTCTAAAAGTTGTTTGTGGTTGTAGATATGTATTGTTAACAGTGGGAAGTATGACTGTAGAGAAGATGTTAAAGATAGAACAAAACAAGAAGAAAATACATACAATGTAGTTTCTTTATTGAGTTCAGCCCACCTAGTTTCCTCCTAGGTTTGGACCATCATCAGAGCTGTGTAATTTTAGGTCTGATGATGGTCCATCATCAGAAAAAGCTTTTTTTTTTAGATCTGATAATGGTCAAAACCTAGGAATGAACTCATTAAAGAAATTACATTAACTGTATTTTTTTTTCGATATGTTGCGGAGTTGTGAGGATGGTGTCAATTTTAATTAATAAAATTTGATAAATAAAAAAATTATAAATTTGTTGATAAAGGTTAATCAATCTTCTTCTTCTTCTGTCCTCGCCCCATTCCCGGAATGCAGGGTCGGCGGACCTCACTCTTTTCCCTCCAACCCTACTATGCGTTTTTGCAACAGGAAGAAATAGAACAGGCGGCCCGTCGCAGGGTCTGACGCCTGTTGAAAATAGGAAGGGACAGACATACAAAGGAACTGAAGGACTCCCTGTCCCAGTTCGGGATCTCCTTTTATTTACCCGAGGTGCTTACTTGCTCGAAGACACACACCTCAAACCCAACCGACCTCTGGCTGGAGCCATCTCGGCACCACGTGAGTTACATTATTTCCTATCTCTAGGGGACCCCTCCACCTGCTTTCGTCTCTAGCAGGTGAATTAATCATTATTTCTGGTTCCACCCGGCTCCTTTTATGCTAAGGGGAATGTCCTAGTTTGAGGAGGGACTCCCTCAGCACCGGCGTGTAGCCTACTCCTTTCGAAGAATGCATCACTGAGAGGGAACCTTCTTTACGTCCCTTCCACAGGACGGGATGTCACAGTAACTCCCTCTCAAAAACTTTGTGTTACTTGGCAGGTAACTTAAATATAAACATTCAAACTCTTAGCATTTTTCGTTCTTTAGATATTTTGCTCACAGACAATTTTGCGGGACCTAATTTTATTTTGAACTAAGGAGACCCGTATCATAGGCGTAGCCAGAAATTTTGATGTCAATGGGGGGGGTTCTATATATTAAGAAGATTTTTTTCAAATATTTGAAAAATTTAACAATATTTTAGGGTTGTATTTTTTTCGCTAGAGTAAATTATTATATTTTACTTTCGCTTAACCTTACATAGGTAAGAGAAGTAAAAATACAACGAGGCCCTTATTGGGCTGGAAGTCTGCAAGCCTGGTCCAGGACAATAAGAGACCCGTTGTATTTTGATATACGGGTAGTCGCAAAAAAGAAAAAAATTTAGAAAAATAAACGGGTTAAAAATTAAAACGAAGAAAAATTTTTTTATTAGATAAATTAATTATTAATAAAACTCGTTAATAAAATTCTGCATTACATTTGTATTGGGTAAATGTCCATTGGGATAGTGAAAATGACGAAGAAAGAAAAGTCTTTATTCAAATAGGGGTTAACGATCTTCGTTTCTAAGTTCAATTATTATACTCAGGGTTGGATACAAACATCAAAGAAGCCAATTACCCCTTTTTATAAAGTATTATAACTCTGTACTTTCATTTGGCAGGTTGATATTTAGAAAAAAATAGCCATCGTTATTTTTTACAAATTTGGAATGTTACTTTTTTTCCACCAATATCTCACGATCTTGTATGATTTATTTATCGAAGAATAAATTTCCAGTAATACCCAGGATTTAGTTTTTGCTTAAATATTGGCTCTAGGAAAATCAGTGCAATTACAATTGGTAGAGAGGTGAAAGGGTCTAGCGTGGGAATGGAAGAGGGTCCCGTCCCATCCCGTGGCCTGGATCCGCCTGACCAGCTGCATTCTGGCCATTCTTCTGACTTCTGACTTCTGACTCATCATCATCATCAAAAGCCGATAAACGGTGCAAGCGTTTATTATTCGCTAATGGAGGTCAAAGGACTCAGCGAGATAATTAAATTTCGTATATAAATAGCGGGTTGGTTATAAATTTTTTATCGATTTTAGGTCAGTTGTTAATTTTGTTGCCGAAATGTTGGGTTGAAAATATAAAATGAAGGCAAGTCTATAAAAATATCCCCTAAAAATAAATACTTTCTCTTATATATATATCTAATCTAATATATACAAAGAGAGAAAGTATTGAATTCATGTCAAAAATTCGATGACGATATTTTAATGGATATACACGTTTTGAGTCCCCTGAGTCCAAAAAAGTGATTTTTTTTCACACTTTTCTTACACACATTCACACAGTCTTTTCGGCATCTCGGGCCATATAAGACTTTGACGATATCCGTTATGATATTTGGTATCCAAATGGCTTAAATAAAATCATCGGACTGCCTGGGGTCCGAACCCGCGACTTTTGGTATACGAGGCTAGCACGCTAACCCCTACACCAAGCAAAAAGTGGTTTTCGCGAACAAAATATCTCAAGAACGAAAAGAGCTAGGAGATTGAAATTTTATATTTAAGTTAGGTACCCCTCTGAGGCGTAACACGAAACTTTTGAACAAAATCGGCAAAAGAGTACTAGTACTTTACTGATGTACTTTTTCAGTTAAAATCATCAGACTGCTTGGAATCCGAAACCCCGACCCTTGGTATACAAGGCCAGCACGCTAACCTCTACACCAATCCGGAGAGCAAACCTTTTCTTAATAATGAAAAGAAAATTCGTTTTTTTTTTCTCTCAAAATTCGCTCCAACGATGTTGATTAAAATTCAATTAGATGCTCTTTAAAATGTTATATAGAAATCTTATGAAAAATATCGAGAAAAAATCTGGTGTGTGCTGTCACACCAAATTTTTTAGCTTTCTACTCTAATGAACTTGATTAATTATTTAGAAGAGTCCTGGAGAGTGTTATCCTAAAAATAATCTCTCTCTCTCATGAAAGGGTCACAAGGGCAAATTAAAAAACAAAATTAATTCCTATAAATGGAAATGGATCTAGTAGAGACAACAGACTGATTAAAAATTTCTATTCTATCAATTAAAAAAAGACTTTCATAAAGAAAAATAAAAAAAATTTCCATTTCTTTTTCAATAATTCCTAATTAACATCTCAATGAAATTTCTTCTTTATTTATCAGAGGGGGTTTTTCTTTCATTATCTCTTCAATATGAATGGGAATATTAATAAACAAATAAATCACGTGACTCATTTGCATTAGCGATAGATAAATTTAAATAATAATAAAATGTTGAATAAAACTCACGACTTAAGATGAAAGAAGTAGAGAGGTAAAAACATGGAGACACCCTCACCTGGAAAAAAAGAAAAATAATATTATTATATGTAAAATTTATGTCAATTTTTATATCGTAATCCTAGTTTAAAAATTAAATAGAAGAGTAGAAGTTAAAGTTTTGCTGGGATAGATCGTTGAGGTATTGGATATGGAGAAAATATACACCAGCGAGTTGCTTTCCACAATTAAAATAATTTATTCTGCAAATATTTCGGAATGCCTACGCAATCTCTTTTGCTCCACATATGTGTAATTTGATGCACTGAAGATGGATTGCGTAGGCATTCCGAAATATTTGCAGAATAAATTATTTTAATTGTGGAAAGCAACTCGCTGGTGTATATTTTCTCCATATCCAATATCTAAATAGAAGAGTTTTTCTAGGTACAATATTTTATTTCTTCTCAAATCAAATTTCTTTTATATTAAAGTCGTTTTCGGCATCAGAGGCAATTTTTTATTTAATTCAATTGGTTGGTAGCCAATTAAATTGAAATAAATTTTTGTCGCTTGAGACGGGATGCGAACCCCTGACCCCTTAGCACAAGCAAGAACCACTCTGCTGTTTATAAATTTTACATCTTGAATTTTAATATATTGGCCGAAACTAAACATATGCCGACACAAAAAATCTGGTGTGACAAGCACAAAACAACTTTCTCTTAAAAGGAAGATAAAAGAAATTTGTGGGACCAGTCATACCAGATTTTTAGTTTTAATCTAATAAATTATGTAATTTTTTCAATTGAAAATTTCCAAAGAAAAAATTTATTATTTTTTTGGAACATCCCAATTCTCCCTTGAGCGCTTTGGTTGTTAAACCATCCAGTGATATGAAATGTACAGTGAGCGCCACAATTAAGTCCCCACCTCATAGCTAGAGCCTAAAGTATATGGAATAGTATATGGTATAAAGTGAAATAATTTTAATGACCGAAAAGGTATAACGTAAAATCTGGTACAGATGATTTTATTTTACCTTTTCAAATTTAAAATTATTTCACCTTATACCATATACTTAAGACTCTAGCTTTCAGATGGGGACTTAATTGTGGCGCTCACTGTACAGTGTGTAACAAAAGTAGTGACGAACATTGAAAGTATCGAAAAGTATGATGAAATAAAATAGTAATTTTTAAGTGCTCGGAGTGCCTTAAGGACCAAATTTTCCCAATTTTCAACACTTCTTGGTCCTAGGTCTCCTGTTCAATTATTGTAGTTCTCAATCTCAAAAAGAGGAAGGGAAGAATCCCAGTCCCAAATATAATTAATATATAAGAAATTATATATAAATCACAAATTCATATTCTTAATATTGAATTTACTAAATCAAACAGCCGAAAAAGATTCGTACTCTCAGCATACGGAGAACAACAAATGGGTAGATCCCTGATTCGACTTCCGGGGGAATCCATATCTTTTTCAGCTGTTTAATTTAGCAGTAGTAAATATTAACTTATCAATATTAAGAATATGGCTAAGAAGTAATAAAAAAATATATACCAGGTAGTCTATATAAAAATAAAAGCACAGCGAGAACCAAAAACTGTTTTCTCAGTGCATAATCGTTGATTTAAATGGAAATTTCATTAATTTCAAATGCAAGACTCTTTCCAAAGACCAAGAATACAAGACAATCCCACTAATTATTCCGCTGAACGATAAATTATAAAAGAAAAAAAAATTATTAAACATTTGGCTGTCTAAGGGCCGGTTGCTTCATCCTGGGTGAGCTTGTTAGCCCCGACTTTTTTTGTAGTGCAGAAACCCACTTCAGTTTTATTTTTATAGTAAAATATACGATATTTCATCATTTTATTGCTAAAAGAAGTATTCTAGAAGTACATATATTTGTTATTTTACCTTTATATTCTACTTATTTTATCAATAAAATGATGAAATGTTGTATATTTTATAAAATATGTTATAGGCTAGGGCCCGCTTGCATCAGATCTCGTCGCCATATTTAGCCCTGAGTTAACCTCACTTTTGAGTAATTTCATATAGATATATGGGGAATTGGAGCCAAGGTCCGGGCTAAAGTTAGCCCAGGCCCAAAGGTGGGGCTAAGATTTAGCCCTGGGATGACACGTACGAACATGTATTATGAACTCAAGCATCCTAACTTCACCAATATAAATGTAAAAAATAATATAAATGCAATATGGAATCTACCGTTTTTTTGTTATTATTCATTTTATGTCAATCAGGATTATACTCGTATATCCAGGATATATTGCAAGTTGTTGAATATTCTCCTAACTTCATCTAAGGCATTGTACATGTCTTGTTAATAAAACTATTTGTTTTCAAATTGAATGCAAATTTATATTAAATATTTATATGAATGTTTTCAGTTGATATTACTTCTTGTTAAGTGAAAATAAAAGGTATATTTCTTTTTGAAATTATCTTTATTTGAGCCACACAGCTGGCAATTTGTCAAAATAGTTGTGAAGATTGGAACAATTGACTAATTGTTATGTGAACTCTAATAAGTCTTGTTTATTTTTTTGAAAATTTTCAAATTTTAGCAAAAAAAATTAAATTCTTATATTTAAATGTATATTAATAATATTTATTTAAATTATGGGGATAATATCAATTTTTATTTTTAATAATTTTTATAAGATGCCTTAATGGAGTTGCAAACTTCACAAACAGAACATGATTTGTTCCCCCGGAAGAGGGTTTCTGCATTACAAAAAGCCATTTAGCCCGGGGCTAACAAACTCACCCAAGATGAAGCAACCGGCCCTAAATTGTTCAAAAGTTGTAAAAAAAGAATGCAGCATCTGAGAGAAAAATAAATCTCTGATTTTATAATTCGAAAATTATTTATTTATATAAATTTCATTTTTTTCTTCCAAACGGCGCTTTAATTAAATATAAATAATAAAAAAAAAAAATGAGAGAAATAGGAAATCATTCAACAAAACAAGTTAATTAAATTTTCTAAAGGAAGAATTGATAAAAAAAAAAAAAAAAAAAAACTGCTCATAAATTAAATATCAACAGAAGTGAAGGTAAAGTAAGTAGAAGAGGTGATGAGGAAAGTAGTATTTGTAACTGCAAGAGATTTATTTATTTATTTATTTATTCCGCAAGTGCACGACTTCGGGACATGGCCAAAGCTAAGCAAAGTGGTTGTTAAGTTAACAAATTGGTTTTTCAAGATGAGGAGAGAATAAAAAAAAAAATTCTGCACTCTTACTCAAAAAAAAAAAAAAAAAAGGAACTATGCACGCGACTCAAACATAAATGACGTCATAAAACAAGTGTAATCGAATGTGAAATTTTAATGGACGTCAATTTGAAGTGTCAAAAGGAACTAGAATAATTAATAAAGGGAATGTGATCTAATATAATCCGTGGAGGGGTTGTTGCCATAATTTTATTGTTTCTGTTTTTCTTTCTCTTGCTAATATGTTATATAGAAAGTATTGCGTCGGGTCAAAATTTCAGAAGGAAATACACGTTCCTGATTCATCCAAAAAAAAAATCTTAAGGTTCGAGTCTCGGGGTGCTAATTTTGGGAGATTCCAGCGGCCAAAATTTTGAAGCTATCGTCCTCAAATTTTTTTTAAAATTAAAGCTATTTAAAATATCTACAACTTATAGAAGCCCTTTTTATGATTTTCGAAAAATAATTTTTTTTTTTAGATTAATCGCATTAAATAAAAGATATTTTTAAAAAATTCGCTCTATATCTTATAGATAATTAAATTAGTAATCATTTTGTTAAAAAATAATTAAATTTTTTACCCTTAATTAATTAGCTGGAATCTTTCAAATGAAATGGAATAAATCCCTTGTATCCCTATGGGAAAAACTAACGCCATCTCTTGCCGCCTAGAGTAACTCGGTAGTGAATCGTCTTCTGACGGCTTTTCGAGACGCGCGCTTTAAAAACGGAAAAGCTACGAGTTCAATATAAGCTTTTGAATAAAATTAACCAAAGTATACTAGTACTTTACTGATGTATCTTTTGTTAGAGTTCGAACTTTTGAGAAAATCATTTCTCAGAGTAAGATAGAATTAAGAAGGTACAGTCAGCGCCATAAGTGCCTGATGGAGTCGAGAGGGGAGCCCTGAGCTTAGATGCGCGTCTAGAAAAGCCGTTAGAACACGATTCACTAACGAGTTACTCTAGGCGGCAAAAGATGGCGTTAGTTTTTCCCATAGGGATACAAGGGATTTATTTCATTTAATTTGAAAGATTCTAGCTAATTAATTAAGGGTAGAAAATTAATTATTTTATAACACAATGATTTCTAATTTAATTATCTATAAGTTATAGAGCGAATTTTTTAAAAATATCTTTTATTTAATGCGATTAATCTAAAAAAAAAAAATTTATTTTTTCGAAAATCAAAAAAAGGACTTCTACAAGTTGTAGATATTTTAAATAGCTTTAATTAAAAAAAAAAATTGAGGTCGATAGCTACAAAATTGTGGCCGCTGGAACCTCCCAAAATTAGCACCCCGAGACGCGCAACTCCGAAAAGAAAAAATATTACTTTTCTTGTTTTACTATGAGAAAGAAAAAACATTTGAATTAAGATAATATCTAAACAAAATAAAAATATTATTAGTTAAGAAATCTCTTAATTCGATGATAATAATTATTATTTATTTTATAAAATAAAATAAAAACTACTTTCATATTCGATCATCGAGAGATTAAATCTTTATAGACTACCTGAATAGGATCCGGGTTCAAGTAATAGGCTGTAATTATTACATTAATTACGAAAGGAAGAAAGCATTTGAAATGAAGATCTGGAGAAGAAGAGGCTAACAAAGCGTCAAATCGAAATGAATGAATGAATGAATGGACCTTTTGACAAGGATCGTGCCAAAGTGGCACACGTCTCTTATTCTCTTCTTCCGTGATGGGAAGAAAAGCCTCCCCCCCTCCTCCACCCTTTCCTTCTAACTAAGCGAGCTCATTTTAAATCGATTCTTATTTTTATTTTACTAAATCAAAATAATAATAGATAATTTTATTTTAATTTGAAATATACCCTCTACTCAGAGAAAAAAATTAGGGGAGCGTGGAATAAAAAAAAATTTTTTTGAAAAACTTATTAAGGCTCTCGGGCCTTGGTGTAGTGCTTAGCGTGCTGGTCTTTTGTACCAAGGGTCGCGGGTGACAAAATTTATTTCAATTGAATTGGATATCAATCAATTGAAATAAATAGGGACGGGGTTTAAATGGCATCCGATGCCGAAAAAGACCTTAAACGAATTTTTAAAAAATCTGCTGTGACTGGTCGCACCAGATTTTTTGTGTCGAAACATACCCGGTATTTAGTTTACCCGGTATTTAGTTTTACAGAACGGCACATTTGAATTTAAGGCAATGGTTCCCAAACTTTATGTTACCACGCCTCCGTTAAAAATAATTAATCTTATGACGCCTACCTCCCCCCCCCCCATTTTATAAAATAATACAAAAACCAAAATGTTTAATGCTAAAAAATATAAATTTATATAAAAATCTTTTTTTTTTTTTTATTTATTAAAGTGAAACTTTTATTATATCGCTACGAATTTCTTATTTATATTAAAACTAGCAATCATTTGGAAAATTGGTCCTGGGGGCCAATATTCGCGCCTCCCTTTAGACTAGTCCGCGCCTCTAGGGAGCGCGCCTTACAGTTTGGAAAACGCTGGTAAAAGGGTATTTTATGGGTGGTAGAATTTGTATTAGAAATGAAAGTTAGAAGAAAACGAAGCCAGAATTTTTCTTTAAAAATATATTTTAACAGCTTACATTTCGGCCTGGGTCAAAGGTCGGATGACCACTAACAGTTCCGAGGATGGCTTTGAACAAAGCCGAAACGTCAGCTGTTAAAATATATTTGTAACAAAAAAATTCTGGCTTCGTTTTTTCTAGCTTTCATTCCTGAAGAAAAATATTTTTCTCAAATCTTATTTTCACGCCCTAGGGGGGTGCCTAACTTAAATATAAAATTTCAACCTCCTAGCTCAATTCCTTCATGCTTTAAATTGAACCCAAACAGACACACAGACAGACCATGTCGCGAAAACCATTTTTTTTTTATCCCAGGGACCTCAAAACGTGTATATCCATCAAAGTCTCGACATCGAATTTTTGACATGAATCCAATACTTTCTAAATATATATATGTATATTATATTTGCATATGTATATTAATTTATACATATAGGCAAGAGAAAGTAAAAAATTCAAATCCGAAATGAGATTAGTTCTATATACAAAAAGATGCGGTAACTCACCCCATTAAAATTCTAAGTGGACTAATCATTTCTTACTTTTCTACCTAATGAAAAAAATCCCTACAAAATTCTGCAAGGGATTCGATGGGTTAATAAGTTACCCAGTGTTATTATTATCTGTTTATGAGAGTTTCGAAATCCTCAAAAATTAATTCCACCCCAGTAATAAGAAATTTCAGAATGACATTAAAATGTTTCTACCCCACTATGCTATTTGCTAAATATTGAATATAAATTTTAACTCAAACGGAATGCACTTATTTTTTAGTAAAAGTATTAAAAAACATTAATATATTTATGCATTATAGGGGATGGGGCATTAAATCCCCCTGATTAATGCCTTCATACCTCCCCCACCCCCTTTAAGGAAATGCGAGCCTTCACCGCGAAATTACTCTCAAAATAATTTGTATACATTTATAAATAATTATTTTAATTTTTATCGTTTTTCGCAGTAAAATTATTTGTTTCTATCATTTTTTTCTTTTTTTTTTCAACGATAAAATGCATAATAATTACCTTTAATAAGACTCTCAAGAGGGTGTGTTGGCTGACGGAGTGGTCCGGGTGGGTTACACTATGTTAATTATTCACTTTGATTCACTTAAAACACAACTTGAAAAGAGAGCAAGCAAGCTCACCGCCTGCCGGCAGGCAACTCGATCGACTGAACGAGAGACGTCTCTCTCTTATAGGAATAAATAAATGAAAATAACAATTCCCTTTTTATTAAAAGTAAAAAAATACCGTTTGCTCTAATCTAACTATATTTAGAACTGGAAAAAAATGTCAACAAGTGATTTGGAATATTCCAAGGCCTTTCTTAAATAATCAAGCCTTCATCCCCCCTAATCAAAATAATAATCAACTGTATTTTTTTTTTTTTATGTTTTCTATTTATTTGGCTTCGATTTAGCTAAAAAAAATTAAAAAACATTTTTTTTTTTTTTTTTTTTTCAATTTTCCAACCCCTAATCCAATCTTTTTTTTTTATAAACACTCACACTTTTTCCCATTCACACAGTCTTTTCGGCAACGTAGGCCATCTAAGACTTTTTACGACAACCGTTATTAAGAATATTTATATGTTGGGGTCCAGGCATTCTTATTTAAGCCATTTGAAATCCAATCTTAATAAATAAAATAATTAACAATGCTATCGCCTTCGGCTAGCTTCGCGTTTAATCAGAAAAAAAATTAAAACCCTGAAAAACTTCCCTGGATCCGCCTTTGGGCTTTACACATAGTAGGCCTATAATTTTCTAGAATGAGTATTTGTATGAAGCCCTCTCCCCCACCCATTTAATAAAATAATACATAAACAAACATTTTTAATACTAAAAAATATAAATTTATATAAAAATATTTTTTTTATTTATTCATATTTATTATTTTAATTAAAAACTCGATAAGCCGCAGTGGCACCGTCTCTACTGATGGTGCCACTGCGGACATCGAGTTTTTAATAAAGGAAAACCTCCGTCCCAGAATCTTTACCAATCATTTGGAAAATTGATCTTGGTGGCCAATATTCGCGCCTCCCCTTAGACTAGACCGCGCCTCACAAGGGAAAATGCTGGTATAAGGGTATTTTATGGCTGGTGGAATTTGTATCAGGAATGAAAGTTAGAAGAAAACGAAGCCAGAATTTTTTTTTTTTAATATATTTTAACAGCTTACGTTTCGGCCTTGGTCAAAGCCATCCTCGGATGACCACTAACAGCTCCGAGGATGGCTTTGAACAAAGCCGAAACGTTTCGTCAGCTGTTAAAATATATTTTTAAAGAAAAAATTCTGGCTTCGTTTTCTTCTAACTTTCATTCCTGAAAAAAAATATTTTTCTCAAATCTTATTTTCACGCCCTAGGGGGGTGCCTAACTTAAATATAAAATTTCTACCTCCTAACTCACCCCGGGACGCGCACCTTAAACCTTCTGGCGGATAATTCCTTATCGCCTTTTCAAAGAATTTTATGAGATGAAAACATTAACTAAATTCAATTTCCACTGATTTATCTTTAATTTTGTATGATTATATTCTTTTATATATCAAAATCACAATGATATATAACTTGTCATTTTCTTCATAATCCATAATTGCCTGCCTTGTAATATTTTATCGAATCAAATCTTTTTTATGGGATGATATAATCTCTAATGTCAGATCTCGATCTTAAATGTCTAAAATAATTCATTTCAAGTGTTGTGGGGAAGAGGGGGGGGGGGGGAGGGGGGCATAAGCCATATTGACATTGTCAAACACCCTTTGAAAACCGAGAGAGTGATTGCATTAAAATAAGTCTACTACAATAAATTTAAATATGGAGGGGACGTAATTGACCATTCAAATGGAGATTGAATGTGCCAAGTTGTTTGACCAGGGATGCCATTTGCCCCTCCCTGTCTATAAATAAAATAACATATCGAATGAAGACCACCCCGAGTTGCTATTAAAAGGTAATCATCAATAGAGTAAGATGACTATAAATTTAATCAGAGAGGATTTGAGAGATTTCAGATTATTGGAAGAAATTTTAAGAGAGAACAAATCCCTAGAGAAATTTATATTAAAATAAGAGAAAGAAAGAAATAACAAAAGTAGTTTATTAAAACCAAAAAATAAATTCAAATGAAATTGTTAAGGGAGTAGTTTTAAGATGGGAATTCAAAAAATAGATGCCAATTTTGACAAAAAAAATTGACTGAAAGATTGCAATAATTCTAGATAATTTGTAATAAGAGTAGTACATTACTGATGTACAGTTTTTTTCGATTTTCTCAAAATTTGCCCCAACGATTTTGTTTTTTTTTTTTTTTTTTTTTTTAAAAAAACACCCCTCCACAACAGCCGGCCAGGGGGGGTGTATTTATTATATAAAAATATTTTTAAAAAATTTTACCCACGGCCACCGGGGGGGGCCCCCCCCCCTGATGGGCGGGGGCCCCCAACCCCGAGCCTCCCCCCCCCTTGGCAACGATTTTGATTAAAATTCAAAAATCAATTATTTTTTAGATGCTCTAGCCCCTTGAGCTATGGCTCAGAGGTAGAGTATCAGCTTCTGGTGACAAAGGACAAGGGTTCGCATCCCATCCCAGGCGAAGAATTAATCTCAAATTGAATTGGATACCAATCAAATGAAATAAATAGAGACGGGGTCTAAATGACCTCAGATGCCGAAAAAGACCTTAAATAAATAAATAAATAAAGATGCTCTTTAAAATGTATATTTTATTATTTTGCCATTGAAATCTTCTGAAGACCACTTTACTCTTGTACTTCATAGGAAAGATAAGAGAAAAGGTTGCCATGGTAACAAAATATAAATATTTTCCCATACTTATAAATTTTGCATCGCCCTCGGGGCTTGGTGTAGTTGGTAGCGTGCCTACCTTCTAAACCGAACGTCGCGGGTTCGGATCCCAGGCAGTCCGATGATTTTATTTATGGCATTTGGATACCAAATGGCTTAAATAGAAATGCCTGGAACCCCAATAGATATATTTAAAAATACGAGTATTCGTTTAAAGTCTTAAATGGCCTAAGTTGCCGAAAAGACTGTGTGTATGTGTACATGAATGTGAGTGTAAATGAGAAAAAAAGTGTAAATGTTTTTTTTTTTATATAATAAATAAATTTTACATCTTGAAAATCGAATGAACCGTACTGTCGGAAACTAAATATATGTCGACACAAAAAAATCTGGTGTGACAAGCATAGAACACAACTTTGTGTAAGAGAAAATTGTGTGCTGTGCGACAGTCACACCATATTTTTTTCTCTTTGATTTCATGATTTTTGGTAGAAGGGAGTTATTTATTTATATCCACTCTCTAAAGACAAAAAACAAAACATTTTATTTTCTTTGTTTTGTTTTGGATTCATGATATCACTTGCTCGAGGTGATTGTGATTCGTGTGTCGTCACATGGACAGGAAGTGGGAGATGAGCTGAGAGAGAGAGGATCCAACGCCCCTAACTCACAGGACAATGAATGTCTGCCAGATTATTAAAAAAAAAAAAAAGAAGAGGCGTGACATCCGTTGCATTGGCACGTGACAGACGTATTTAGCGACGTTTGCTTTGCCAAAAGGGCCACGTGCTGTTACAAGTGCAAAAACCCGTAAATGGTTTATTAAACTAATGAAAAAGAATGAGAGCATATTAGAATTAACGTAGATAGATCAAAGAAGCTGGTGAGTTTACTCTATTTAAAACAGCTTTAGTACTGAGCTATCAAGTGAGACTCCAGCAAAAAGGCGCCTTTTTTTTTAAATTGTATTCATATGACAGACGGATAATTATATTTCAGAATAATAATTATGATATGATGGAGACCAATGAATAAAAATCTGGTGTGACTGGCGCACAGCAAACAACTATCTCTTACCTTCGGTAATCGAAAGTTGTGTACTGTGCTTGTCACACCAGATTTTTTGTGTCGGCATGTATTTAGTTCCCGACAGTAGGGTACAATTGAATTCAAAATGTAAAATTTATAAGTATGGGAAAATATTTATATTTTGTTTCCATGGGAACCATTTCTCCTATCTTTTCTATGGAGTACAAGAGTAAAGTGGTCTTCAGAAGATTTCAATCACAAAATGAGAATATACATTTTATAGAGAATCTAAAAAATAAATGATTTTTGAATTTAAAAAAAAATCGTTGGAGCAAATTTTGAGAAAATCGAAAAAAACTGAAAAAGTACATCAGTAAAGTACTAGTACTCTTTGGTCGATTTTGATTCAAAAGCTTCGTGTCACGTCCCAGGGGGGTGCCTAATTTAAATATAAAATTTCAAAAAAAAATTTGTTCTTGAGATATTTGTGTTCTTGACACACACCAACACACAGACAGACAGACAGACCATGTCGCGAAAACCACTTTTTTGGATTCAGGGGACCTCAAAACGTGTATATCCATCAAAATCTCGACATCGAATTTTTGACATGAAACCAATACTTTCTCTCTCTATATATATTAACATATATATAGAGGTAAGAGAAAGTAAAAAGAGAAAATGAATAAGTTCATTTACCAGTAATGCCTTAAATATGAATTTTATTTATACAAGGATTGAAAATTAGATATAAACTTTCACCGTATAAATTTTATCGATAATTAAAGGCATTTAATTATCAATAAATGCTTAAAAGGATTACGAATAATTCATTTAATTAATATAATAAAGTGTTAATATAGAGAATTTCTATTCTATAATCGAAACATTTTAATAAAATAAATAAGTTCATTAGAGAACTGCCTGACGATTGATGAGCAGAATAATTTCCTGGACAAAATAGAATAAACAAAAGCTTTGATTTGAAGATGAAAATCGAGAAATTTATGTTCGAAGGGCGCTCTAACAGAAGAGATAAAAAAGCACTAAGAATTTGCAAACAAAGAACAAGAATTAATTAGTAAAATTTAACGAAGTACTAAAGTATTTGTTAAAATAATATTTTTGAGAAACAGTCTATGATGTTTGATAAAATGGAAGAATGGAATTATTTATTGGATATTAGGTTTTAAGCAGGCTTCGAAAAATCTTTCCTATGAAGTTCAAGAATAAAGTGGTCTTCAGAAGATTTCAATGGCGAAATGAGAATATACATTTTAAAGAGCATCTAAAAAATAATTGATTTTTGAATTTTAAAGAAAAATCCTTGGAGCGAATTTTGAGAAAATCGGAAAAAAACTGAAAAAGTGCATCAGTAAAGTACTAGTACTCTTTGGTCGATTTTGTTCAAAAGCTTCGTGTCACGTCCCATGGGGGTGCCTAACTTAAATATAAAATTTCAACTTCCTAGCTCTTTTCGTTCTTGAGATATTTTGTTCACAGACACACAGAGAGACCATGTCGCGAAAACCACTTTTTTGGATTCAGGGAACCTCAAAACGTGTATATCCGTCAAAATCTCTACATCGAATTTTTGACATGAATCCAATACTTTCTCTCTCTATATATTAACATATATAGAGGTAAGAGAAAGTAAAAATTGTTTTACTATGAAACCCTGCGATCTACAACGAGCTAACTAACATCCAAGTAACTTCAGAATTCCATTCTTTTTTATGTATTTTACAAATACCTATCTATATTTTCCAAAGAAAATTAATTGGCTTTAATTTTTCAAAAGGGAGATAGAATCCAATGCTTATCAATGGGAAAACTCTGGATTTTCAGGAATTTTTTGAACCCTTTTAAATAGGAGTTTCCTAACCTTAATCTGAATTAACGATAGCCTAAAATCACTTTGTATTGATGTTTTTATATATGTAGCCTCAGCGCAGTAATTAAGTTATCCTTGGGCAGAGTGGTAGAACACTTGCCTCTTGTGTATTACTACTCAGCTGACATTTAGGTCTGCTATAGACCATCTGCAGAGCTAGAAGAAGTCATTCTCATAAACCGAATATAAACGTTAGCTGAGGAGGAATAAAATCACCCTAAATATCAAAATCTTCTAATATTATTTTAGACTTTGGTTAGAGGTTATGAAAGCCTTCATATTTTTCACAATAAATTAAAAAATCACCATTGAAAATAATATAAATAACAAATTATAATAATTTAGAAATTTATGCAAATCACCCTGAGTCGTTTATTTTTATTTATTTTTATTTTTTCTCTAATAAAACGAGACAATAATCCGATCTCAACTTTCCCATTTTGAAATTTCCTCTCCGGCCGTGGGACTCTATGTTGTCCTCCAGACCTGAGGTCATCTACAAGTGATGACCAACCATATACACACATACACCAGCCACTATTTTGCATACATTGGTTGAGCATTTATTTATCACCTGCGAGGAGAAAGGCTTGAAGAGGAAAATGAATCCTGTCGAACACGAGCGACTCAAATGTCTGTTTATATATAGCAATAATAATAATTGACTTAATCACGATAAACTTTTACAAAGGCTAAGCGACTTATAAAAGAATTTTAATTTAATCAACTATTTTTAAAGCAATGCGTAGTAGCTAAGCCGGATAAGCACGGATTACGGATCTGAAGTTTCAACACAACTCGGGTTCGAATCCAGTTTGCCTCAAATAATTTTGGAAAATTAAAATTGGACCCCGATTGAACAAAAATAACAATATATTTTTGACGAATCGTGCTTAAAACTGTTTTTCCTAAGCTTTTAATATGTGTTAACGCACACCGTTTAAGCAAAACAAAAAAAACACAATTGAGCATGATTCGTCATCATTGAGCGTTGTGTGCGTTGGCAATTAGGCATCATTGAACACGATTATACATGCTCAATTGTGCCAAATGCGCAAACATGGAATTTTGCTCAGGCTGGAAGAACACCGATTGAGCAAATTGAGCTCAATGACAAAATATTTTGGTTAATCGGTGTCCAATGGCATTGAGCTCTTGGACAAAACGTTTTGTCGAAGATCGTTTTTTTGGTCAATCTTAGGGAGGAAAGTGGGAGAAAATCTCACCCCACAAGGCTCCAAAGGCCCAATTTGAAGTGGCCTAAGTGCCTTAAAAATGACTCCGACTTGATTAATCCGGGACCTGCCGAGAGATATGGACCAAGTGATTTGGGAGGATCTCTATCCCATAAAATCCATCAAAGCAATACGAAGTCACCTGGCTGAATAGAATTCCCGCTTTTCGCTTTGAAATTTGATAAAAATATTCCGAGCTTGCTTCTATTTTCTCTATCTCTTATGACAAGAATACTATAAAAGACTTTTTATTTATATTCTTTAGGCTTTTCTATTCTCTGAATTTTTTATTCAAATCGATACACTTGCCTATTCGTTAGGTATAGCACATACTTATTTTTTTACCGTATAATGCAAACTAGACCATCTGTCAACATGATGGAGAGAGCATAAATTATCAAGCCAACTAAAGACATGATAATTTATAATATAGGCTTACTCTTTTTTTTTACAAGTGTTTTGCTCATAACAAATTAAATTTAAAATAAAGAAGAATGTATTTGACGCCAGGTAAAATAAATAATCGATTTCGTTATTTAAAATTTCATCGAGCTTTAGTGAGAAATATAAAGTATGTTATATTTAAATAAATTAAATTGGTAACCGTTGACTGTAGTTGAAATATTATAAGTAGATATAATTAATTAAAAACACTAAGGATAAAAATATTTGCTACGAAATTTATGCATAATAATATATTCAGAGAGTAGATTAGAATATATTGAAACACATACCCCGAAGTTTTTAATCACTCACTCAGGTCTATTCTCTAAACAAAAACGTTAATTTTTAACATCTGAAATCAGCGTTAATTCATTTTAACACATCCTTGCCTGAAATGGCTATTCTGTAAGCAAAAACTTTAACGCCAAAGCGATAAATTTTAGTCAATAGTGTTACAAATTATGTCATGTCTAGGGGGTGCCTTTAATATTTTAACGCCGTATTTAATACATCAAAATGGCGTCTTTAACCAAAAAGTAAGGTTATGATTTTGACAACTTTGAGATAAAAAGTAACAGGTTAACGTCGCTGTTAAAAGAATAGCATTTAGTATATATTTATTTGTATAAATGCGTATTAAATATTTTTACATATCATCCTAATGTTTTTAATTAACTTTAATGCTTATAATATTTCAACTACTGCCAAGTTACTCTAACAATTAATACAATTATTATTTTTTAATAAGGCTTAATGAAAGTTTTTAATAAGTTACAAAATTGGTCGACTCGAAAATCACAATTTTTTTTTATTCAAGATGTCGTCAATTGGACATTCCTTCACTTTATTCAATAATTTGAGACGTCATAAGACCTTTGTCAAATTTCCATAATTTCAAGGAAGAATTATTGAGACAGATATGACCGAGAGAAGATGAAAGCTTAGGGAGAAGACTGGCATATAAAAAGACCAGAAGAAATGCCAGTCAGCTCGGGTAACTCGTGGTCGCTAACCACATACTCACAAGATGTGAGCCCCTGATTGAATCAATAAAACTGAAATAAATTAATCGAAGAATAAAATAAACGCCGACAGTATTACATTCATGAACAGTTACTTTTTTGCAGGATAAATATTTATGAGAACAGAAAAAAAAAAAACTAATAAGCAATTCAATGTTTAATTATACAAGACAAATGATTCATAAATTCCTATTTAAGAAAAAAAAAGTGAATGCAAAACATATCTATTTGAAATGACTTATCATACATACATATTCAATATAAAATTTTATTTAATAATATATCAATTAACAAAACGACCCATTTATAAAAAATACAAATTTCTAGCAATTCAATATTAAAATTGAATACAGTTTCAAAAAACGTTAAATAAACAATTTCTACAAATTAAAAAAAAAAAAAAAAATATGAAATAGTTTCTCATCCAAGCATCCTTCATTAAAATTCCCATCACCACTCAATGAATACAATTTTTTTTTTATTAATCTCATCAAAAGAAGAAAGTATAACTTACTAGTCCAAAAACGGCATTGGATAACAAATAAAAAAAAATTTCCTGGAGTCTTTGAACTAAACCGCAGAGAGATGAAAAAAAAATTCTTAATGATTTTATATAGAAATTAAATGAATGGTGATAATTATTTGAATTGTTTCTAAATCAAAATCTCGCATTGAAGAATTTTTTTTTCTTATAAAATTAGTTTAAATTAAATGATAAATAAAAATATTCTGGACAAGTGGTATTTAAACAAAAAAATATAACTTGAAACATCAAAATCACAAATTCCTACTCTAAAACGAAAAGATCCTAACGACTAGAGGCATTCATTATGATTTTTAATTAGCTTTCTTTTTTTTTCTAAGAGAAGCATCTTTCGGATTATAATTAGAAATATTATATTTGAATAGACTTATTTACTAATACTTAATGTACCCCAAACCCCAAATGAGGAGGGAAGGAATCTTTAAAATAAATCTAATCTACTAATACTTATTTGACTCTCAATTAAAATATTTAATCTCATACCCCGAGTTGTTACAAGTACTTTTGAAGACTGGAAGTACGAGTGGAGAGCATATGAATTTGAATCTGAATTTCGACCCGAAGCTGAATTTAGAATTTGGATTTTTAAGGATATAGGATCAGAACTAAATCCTTTTCCAAAGGAATATAGTTCCAAGATTTAAAATCCTTAAACAATTAATATAGAAGGAATTATATATTTAACATGATTGTGAGTATACTTTTTGTTGGTGGGTCAAGCGCCCTGGGGAATCGAACCCAGGATTTCCAGCCTTTCCGGGGTCAATTGCACCAAGCCAACGGACCCTCGACCTACCAAGGAATTATTTATATCAGATATTGGTCTACGAAGCAAAGTTAAAAAAAATACAATCGAATAATTATTAATACACTATAGGCCCCTATAACAAGTTGTTGCTGTTATAGATCTTAACACTATTCCGGAAAGTTTCGGCTATAAACAACAAATCCATCTTCAGCCCTTCAAGAGTATATTTATTTATATTATTAATATACAAAATAGAATTGTCTTTAGTAAATTTATTATACATTTGAACTGTATTAAAATTTTTCTAAAGACAAATCTATTTTGTATATTAGGCCTAATAATATAAATATACTCTTGAAGGGTTGATGTTGGCTTTGTGGATCATAGCCGAAACGTTCTGGGATAATGTTAAGAAAATAGATGCTTTTTATTATTGGTTTTATTATTAATTCAAATAGGCGAAATCGAACTACGGATCTGTCGATTTATACTCATCATTCCCTACAATTAGACCACAGTACTGATTATTTGGATAAAGTACTTTTAATACTGAGTACCGCAGCTCAACTCATAACATAATTTTCCTATGGGTTTGACTATAAGATATAAGATAAGAGGAAGACAAATGTTTTGTATCCTCCTGGAGAATCCTAGGAGGAAGGCAATGTACCCTTACAGTGAATGTTTTTGTAAATTAAAATATCTTCAATACATTTTGATTAAAAACATTAATCAAATGAATTAAGTGCTTGAAAGAAAAGAACGCCATAAGCGATGTCAAGCGGAGCAAAACCTCGAATGAGTAACCCCAAGCAATCGTCCCCCGGAAGCCTTATTGTATTTGAAAACAAATATTTGTTATAATTTCCGAATCCCTAACTGTCCACAGTAGCCGAAAAGGCCAAAAAAAGGACGCCAATTATCAAGAATTTCCCAACATAATTGAAATTTGCAATAAATCTATTTTTTCAATAATTTGAAAATCGCGTTGTTATAAATAGAATTCCTGACACTAATTTGCCATTTCCTGAATATTTAGATGTATTATTGTAGGCTATTATAAATGGCAATCATTTATAAACGGAAGTTTGTTATTCTTTCTTATTTATATCAATTTTCTTTTCACACACACGCTAACACTCATATGTAATAATATGTAATATTTTAAATAGAGAAAGTTTAATTTAATATTTATTCCGCCTTAAGAAAATAAAAAAAGAGGACATGAATTTTTGCTTTAAATTTTGAATTTTAAAATAAGAAAAATCAATTAAATACGGCCCTCCCGGGAGAGTATTGGTTGTTAGGTGGGTCAGAGGAAAATGAAGACAACGATGATGATGATGGTGATGATGAATAAGAAAGAATGAAAATTGCGACTCACGCGTCGATTTTGCATTCATTTGAATGAATAGACAATAATAAATATTGGCCTAATTCAAAAAAGAAATGTTCAATAAATTCTAATGGATTTTACGAACACACGATTATCGGTTTATATTTTTTGAATCTGTGATCGATGATTAAAAAAATTAGAAATTTGTAAAAGCGAGCAAAAAATAATTATTACGCAGGGAGAGATCAAGCTCCGAAATCTCGAAAAATTATATATAAAGAGAAATATTTCTCTTTATGTTATACAAAATTTTGAATAATTTTATAAATTTTATTCATTTGAGAGGGAGGGGGGATTATCTCTCGGATCATTCAAAACCTCCACCTCTCGATTTCTGGCTACGATCCTGATTTTATGTATTAAGTAACCGCCAAAATAATAGAATGAGTATTGCTGCTGAAAAATACTTTAAAAAATGGTAAATTACAAACAGAGATGGGTAAAATCCTTTAAAAGGATTAGAGATCCGATCCGCAGATCCAGGTAGTTCGGACGATCTGATCCAGAAATCCGATCCGGCTGAAGTAAAAAGAATTAGCGTTTCGGCAAACTCGGGCGATCCGATTTAGAAAAAGGATCGTTGTTCCCATCCGAAAATCCAAATCTGCTATCAAAAAATCCATTCCGGACTTGATTTTTAGGCGTTTGGATGAATCAAAAGGATATCACTAACTTCAGTCATTAGTCAGTTATGGTTACTCTGATAGGTAACTTTCATGGGAATAATACAGAGATGGTTTTCCATTTCCTTCCTCAGGAGGATGCAACTCAGAGAGACAAAATTTTGTCATGAGGTGGATTTGAACTCGAGTTCTTTTCAACTCAGGATTATATGCTTAACTGCTTTATCCCTTAGGCTAATCGCAAGTAAAAAGGGTTGGCAACCTTTTGAAAAGAATCCAGGATTGATCATCTTTGGAAAAGGATTAGCGATCCGATCCAAGACCCAGATAGCAAAAATGATACCGATCCAGATCCAAAAATCATAGATTGGTTTGGATTTAAATACAAAAGGATCGCGATCCTGCCCATCCCTGAGTACAAGAACCACACCTAAAATTTTCCAAATTAAATCATGTTATTATTATAAAACAATAAAAAAAAACCATAAATAGTTTTTTGTTTTGTTTTTGTTTTTTTTTTTAACGAATTTCGTAGCACTTCCTACACAATAAATAAATTCTTATCCAAGGTAAACATCTCTCTCCGCTTGTTTGTTGTTATCAGGCACAACTGAGACTTATTCTAAGGTGGGTGTCGCTGCTGTTTAACATTCACTTTAGATATTGTAACTAAACAAGCGAAGATTTCCACTTCCTAGTGATTTATTTTTTGTATGATGGAAAAAAAACAAAAGGCGGTATATTAAATTTAAGAGATATTTTGCCAGTTTATAAAACCACTTTGAACAGCGTTAAATTATGGATGGAGGTAATTCAATGATGGATCAAAGGGACAAACAAAATTAAAAAAATATTAACTTAGCAGGGGGGCCTAGCAACAGAGAAAAGCAACAGTGACCAAGATCGTTACAGTGAAGCAATGTCAAGAACCATCGTGTGGAAAGAAAATCTAAAATGTATCAATATATATACATTAAAACCCCTGCATGATCTCAGCAACCGAGAGGATATAATTTAAAAAAATTTTGTTAAATTAAAAATTATAATTATGTTCTGTCTGCAAATTTTTTTTTGGAACGCTTACGCAGAGTGAATTGGGAGAAAATGTAGCGTAACAAAAACGCGTTCCTAACAAAAATGCGTTCCCAGCGCCCGAGCGAATGCGGAGGAAGGCGAGATTAGCCGAAGCCTTGGCGAGGCCACGCCCACCTCCTTTTCTTTATTTCCTTCTATCTACTGTAGGGGCGGGACTCTTCAGTTATTAGTGTCAAAATTGACACGTTAGGGATAATCTTAGGAGAGGATCTTGGGAATAATACTGAGATGCCTTCCACTTTCCTTCCTCAGGAGGATGCACTCAAATATTAATATTAATAGAATTGGATAATTTTTCACTATGAGGTGGATTTGAACTCGGGCTATCTTTAACAGGATTATAAGCTTAATTGCTTTATCCCCTCGGCTAATCGCCTCCTCACTCATCAATTACTGAACCACTTAATATCATTATCATCGTTATTTTTCTAATCTGAATTACCAATAAATATTGGTAAGAAAATGAACGGTTTTTTAAGCCTTTATAAATAAAAACTTTTTTTGTAAAAAAAATTTAACCTTTTTTAATCAGAAGACAAAATTTCAGACTCTAGCATATCAGGAAGTGTCTTAAAAATTTATTAAAAATTAATTGACCTAGAAAAAGCAAGTTAAATAAAAGCATTTAATTAAAAATCAAACATAATCTAGTTATTTCTTAAGATAACAATTCTAATAATGTTATATTAAAATGAGTTCTCAGAGATTCCACTTGATTGTAATTAGGAAAATAAAAATTCAATGAATATTGATAGGAAATTATTCCATAAATTCAAATCCGTTATCTTCTTCGATTAATAATTAATTCTTCTGTTTTATATTCCCTTAACAAGTTTCGTCGATAAAGGATTAGTTACGCCCTGATAACAAAAAAAAAAAAAAAAAAAATGATCCACGTCCCTTCCATAACTCCTTGATCTAGAAATTGTTTTCTTAACAATCCATATGGAATTGCAATGATTCATTTCAATGAAAGAGTAAAGTTCTATTTTCATAATAAATGTCTCCAACTTGGAGAGAAAACATGACCAGATTGGGATGAAATTTCATATCGAAGATAAAAAATTTAACCCTCTTTTGGAAATATATTTTCCTAGATATCAATCTTTATGTTTTTATTAAAGATCTCAGATATTATTTTTTTTTTTTTTAAATTAACTTTTGTTATTTATATTCAATGATAAATCATTTTATCTGATTTGAGCTTTTAAAAGCTTGATTTGAAGGTTAAATATATATATCTATGAAAGATAGATGGATCAACAGAGAGATAAGGGGGGATGAAAATGAAGATGTGAAAAAAAGGTGAGATAAGAAAGATTAATCATAAAGGGCATTAATAAAAGAGACTTAAAAGTCAAAGTTCCTCTAAACGAATCTACATTGAAGGTATCAAAGAGCTATGTTTTGTAGATCCCCACGCATTATTATTATCCCATATCGCTGTGGAAATTATTCTTGTTTATATTCGCACTACAGATAAATAAAAAAATTTATTATATCTGTATATTAAAAAATTGTTTGATTTTTTAATCACATTGGTTCCTACAACTTGTAATTATTGATGAGAAAAATACCGTGGATTATTAATTTAATAAAATTCATCTTGCAAAATTTCATTATTTTTACTTTCTCTTACCTATATATCAATATAAGCTTAAATTAATATATAGGGAGAGAGAGAGTATTCATATAAAAAATTTAATTTCGAGATTTTGATGGAAATATACATTTTGAGGTCCAAAATGCTCTGTCTGTGATCAAAATCTTATGAACGAAATAAGCTACGAGAATGAGATTTTATATTTAAGTTCCTGAGGAGTCGATTACCCGAGGGAATAAAGCTTTTAAGCTTATAATTCTGAGTTGAAGACAACTCGAGTTCAAATCCGACTTATGGCAAAAAATTGTCCAACTCTATTTGAGATAGAAATTAGGAAGTTAGGAAGAGAATATGACTAAATTAATTGAGCAAGTTTACTCTCTATCAAAATAGAAGAATCTTCATGCAAATTTTAATAAAAAATAATATTTTCAAAATTTTTATTAATTTGATGTCTGATGTGCACAAAACTATGAGTTTCGCTTTATCTGAGAGACCATCATCAGAACAATCCATGAGCCATTACAAGTCAAATGTTCGAAACAAATCTAGATCGACATCTCTATTTGAAATGACTCCTCCTGAGGAAGGAAACGGAAACCCATCTCAGTAATATTCCCATGAAAGTTACTCCTAAGAGTAACTACAACGTGTCAGGTCTGACACTAATGAGTGAAGAGAGATCTTCCAAGACAATTAAAATAAGCTTTTAAATAAAATCGGTCAAAGGGTGTTAGTACATTACTGATGTACTTTTTTTAGTTTATTTTGATTTTATCAAAAGGCACAATTTTGATTAAAATTCATAAATCAATTATTTTTTAGATGCTCTTTAAAATGTATATTCTCGTTTTGCCTTCAAAATTGTTTGAAGCACACTTTACTCTTGTACTTCATACGAAATAAGAGAAATAGTTGCAAATATTTTTATATATTATTCTTGAATTCATAATGTCGGAAACAGTATATGTCACCACAAAATCAGATCTGACAGGCATAGAACACAACTTTCTATTACCAAAGAAAAGAGAAAGTTGTGTGCTGTGCGACCAATCACACCAGATTTTTCATATTCAATAAATTTCAAAAAAATCATATCTTGACATATTTTATTTAAACATCATATTTATTTACCTATTAATTTCTAATATCAATATAAAAAAATTTTAATAGGATTATTATCTTAATAAAAATTTTTCTCGAATTTCTAATACAAATATTTATTTAACCCATGTCCTAATTATTCATAAAATTTCTTTTTTTTTTTTCTTCTTTTATTGAGTGAACAAAAAAAGTATATAATGTACATAAATAACAAATTACAAATTAAAGATCATTTGCGTTATTAATGAAGCATTCAAGTCACTTTCAAAATAGGTGATAATTAAGAGATGAAGTAGAAGAAGAGTGAAAAAAAAAATGAATACAGAGAATGGGTATTTGATTTGCGAGTTGGTTCCCACACACACATACATACATAGTCTATCAAAACAAACACAAGAGTGAAAATAAAAGTGGGCCTAATGGGATGATGGAATTTGTGGCCCAAATGACTAATGAATTGTTTGTTAAAGAGAGAAATTGGATTTGATTTCTTTTGAATATGAGAAATTTATTATGATTTATTTTTCTGGATTATTTAAACTTTGAACTTTTTATTTACTTTTAATATTGCTCGAAAATATCACACGAACTATAAAATGTACCATCTATTGCAATAGTATTGTGACTTACGCCTGGTAGTTAGGCAGCCCAAATGGCATAATAAAGGCAAAAAAAATTGCAATAAAATAATAATAATTTTTTGTCTGTGTGAGAAAAAACCTTTTTTTGTTTTAAAGCAGCCAATAGGCCGAACCCTTTTTAACCAAACAGGTTAAAAAGGGGTGTGCCATTTGGGCTGCCTAACTACCGGGCTTTAGTCTCAATATTATTGCAATAGATGGAAGGTAGTGGAAGATAGACAACTCATCTGACCAACTCACTAATAATTCGATCAATTGTTAAATTTCCTAAGAACTCAATAAACAGAGTATGCTAATGAATATTTTGTTTATAAATTTTAATTTATAAGAGTCGCGGATTACGTCCTAAGCGAGAAAAATTTATTTCATTTGAATTATCTACCAATCATATGAAATAAATAGGGTTGAGGTCTAAATGGCCTTAGATGCCGAAAAGACCTTAAAACAAATTTAAAAAAAAATAGAATAATTTATAGATAGTGTTACAATAAACAAAGAATATAAGAAAAAAATTAATTAATGAGGTAAATTAAATTAAAAAACACAAGGTTATATGTTTCAATATATTATTTATTAGTAAAAAAAAAACGTTTTTTACTTTATTTATTTATGAATTTCCACACAGTGAGTCGAGTAATCTGACACAATGAGTCTAAAAAGTATATGCGTTTATACGTCACCACATGCCTCCTATTTGTCGAGAATCAATATCTATATATATAAAAATTAAATAAAATTACATACCACTCCAATAATCCATTTATTATACATATATACTCTATAACTAGTAATATTTGAATCTCTTAAATTTTAAAATTATTATAATCAATTTCTTCAATATGACACAAATCAACAAGTTCTAGAATTAGAGACCTTTATCTCTAACCACTTCCTACCTGCTATGGCTGGGGGGGACACAGTAAACGAGAGGACCGTGACTGACCCTTTAACACATAACAGACCCTTTCTTTCCCAATCCCCTCCCTCCTTATAAATCCTTCCTACACCCTCCAACACAAAAAGAAATATCCCAAATTGGAAATAAACTCGCCCGCCGAAGGCGAGGGAGGGGAGGAGGGGGGCCCCCCCCCATGGAAAAAAAACCCGCCGACGGCGGGCTGCGCGACTAGTTATTATATAAAGAAAGATACAGGGAAGGTAGAAAAAATAGACTTCAATTTGGCCCAAAAATTCTTTATTTTCTTGTGTCAACAGTTTCGAAGATTATGCGTCACCAGTCCTCAGGACGAAGATGATGAGGATCAGTGACGCATACTCTTAGAAACTATCGACACAAGAATTTTCGGGCTAAATTAATGTAATTCGAACACACTTGGCTTCTAAGGTTCTAATAAATATATATTGAAACATATAACCTTGTGTTTTTAATTAAATTTACCTAATTAAATCATAATGTTTCAACTAGAGCCAACGGTTTGAATTTAAGAAAAAATTATATACGGTTTGAAGGGGGGGGGGGGAGGACAACTAAAGAGAACCAAATTAAATTTTTTTTAATATAAAATTTATTAGTTTTCTAGCGGTAAACGAAAAGTCCGGATGTTCTAAATTTTTTTCAGCGATGTCATCAATGTGATTTAATAAATTTTAATTAAAAAATTTAAATAATAATTTAATTTATTAACTGGTTGCATTAATTCATAACGTTTTTTTTTTAAGCTAGAATATCTTAACAAAAACAACGATAATTTGATTGATGTTATATTAAAAAAATACTATAAAAATCGTTAATGCAATCACCTAATAATTTCAGGATCAAAGATCAGGCACCGAACATTCCAAATTGTCCACCCCCAACGACCGATAAAATTTTCTAAGGTTTCGTTTTCATAAATATTATCCAAACTGGTCTCAAAGATCGTAAAAATAAATAATAATTTCGAATAAAAACATAGTTTATGTTGAATCCCTCTCTAAATAAACATTCTATCTTGTATATAATAGATGGTGGTGTGTGGTAAGAAAATATTTGAAAGTGCCCCAACAACTTAAAAGAAAAAGGTGTTTCCAGATTCGATATCGAATTTAGTTGTTCATTTTTATCTCTATCCTTTGATCAGAGTGTGAAATGTAAATAGTTTTATCGATAAAAAAATTCCAGATTTGATATGTGAAATATAAAAACAGTTAACTTTTTTAATTTATTAAACAGTTATAGCCAAATTGATTAATATCTAAGTATTTAACGATTTCAGTGTAATTGGACATCAGACAGATGGCCTTTGGCATTTACAAATATTTGCTGATTTTAATAATAATTAGAGTTTAATTAACTGAATACTAGGTGGTCTTGTCACACACAACATTTGTGATTTATTTTATGATTTTTTACACCCCAGACTTTCTCTCTATGAGAAAAAAAATACTTCAATAAATCTGTCGGGAACAAACCACAAAAGATTTTTTTTTTTTAATAAAAGATTTCTTGAAAACTCAAAGTAGAATGTACTAAGAACTAGGAGCAAATAGAAAATTCTATTATCCAGACCTCATTCATTGGGATGCCTGATTTTTATAGTATAATTTGTCATTGAAGAAAAATATTAACTAAAAGCTAATTTTAGTATGTAAACTATATAAGATATTGTTTTGTGATTGGTTTTTTATGTTTTATATTGTTTTGGTTATACAAATTTTGTAACGACTTTTAGCTCAATGGCGGTATGCCAAAGGGGCAGAATAAAAAAAAAAATGTAGTATGATTTATAATTTCTTTGAAAAAAATTTTTCTCAAGTAGCAATTAATTATATAAACTTTTAGTTAAACTATAAAAATTTTAACTCAACAAAAATTTCAATGGCAAAATGAGAATATACATTTTAAAGAGCATCTAAAAAATAATTTTAATCAAAATCATTGCAGCGAATTAAAAAAAAAAAAAGTACATCAGTAATGTTCTAGTACTTTTTGGCCGATTTTGTTCAAGAGCATCGTGTCACGTCCCACGGGGGTACCTAACTTAAATATAAAATTTCAACCTCTTAGCTCTTTTAGTTCTAGAGATATTTTGTTACAGACACACAGACAGACCATGTTGCGAAAACGACATGAATTCAATACTTTCTCTATATATATTAACTATATATATATATGTAAGAGAAAGCAAAAATAGATAGTAAATATCCTAAGGACAATTTATGAATAAGGATCAGAATACAGTCGGACCCAGAAGTGCCTGATGTGCTAGAGAGTGGAACCTTGAGCTTAGGCAACCAAAATGTTACTGTATCAGTATCTAGTTCTTTATAAAGAATTAACTAGGCATTCAGGCCCCACCTCGGAGATAGTTACATTTGAAGAATGAGGTTATATTCAATAAATTACTTTTTAAGATTTAAGTTAGAAATGTTACTTGTCAGTATCAGATAAGAAGTTTTAATTTCTTCTAAAAGCATAATCATTAAATAGATATTTGATGATTAAATAATATAACATGATATCTGATGAAGAGAACAACATGCTCTAGAAACGTCAACAGCAGAAAAAATTAAAAGTATTTTATTTTATTGAATCCTTCAGTTGACTCCGTATTTACAGGGATTTAAATAAATTGAATAAATTCGCAAATTTTAAAGATTTTGTTTAAAGGAAATATCTCATTTAAAGATGATAATTTACCAGGTGTCTTCACTTTCGGTCTCGACTTGGAGAGGGAGGAGAGGGGGGGCAACAACATTCGCCTGGCACACAAATCATGCCGCTGGCACATACTCTGTTCATTGCATCCGATTGCATCTACGCCCACCTGCAGTTTGCACTCAGCAGCGACCCTAACAGGACTCCTAGAACTTTTTGGCCTACAATTTCCTTGAGATATAAATCACCAAGGTTTAAAATAAAAATAAATAAAAGCGATGAAAAAGGAGAGAAAATTCTATATTTAAAGAAAAAAAAAAAAGTGAAATTATAATTTCCGTTTATTGGAAAGAGGAAAAAAGATCAAACAAAATAATGCGAAACCTCTAGTAGACCTGGGTGGAGAAAGCGGAAACCATCCCTGTAGAAACCAAATTATTATATGGAATAATTTGATTCAAGTCCTTTAAATGAGATAAAATAAAAAGTTAATTTTTACTCTCTGTTACCTCTATATATATGTTAATATATAAAGAAAGTATTGGATTCATGTCAAAAATTCGATGTCGAGATTTTGATGAATACACGTTTTGAGGTCCCCTGAATCCAAAAAAAAAGTGGTTTTCGAGACATGGTCTGTCTACGAGGTTGAAATTTTATATTTAAGTTTTGTACCCTCCTGGACCGTGAAAATAAGCTTTTAAACAAAATCGGCCAAAGAGTACTAGTACTTTACTGATGTACTTTTTCAGTTTTTTTCGATTTTCTCAAAATTTGCTCCAACGATTTTTTTTTTTTAATTCAAAAATCAATTATTTTTTAGATCCTCTTTAAAATGTATATTCTCATTTTGTCATTGAAATCTTCTGAAGACCACTTTACTCTTGTACTCCAAAGAAAAGATAGGAGAAATGATTGCCATGGTAACAAAATATAAATATTTTCCCATACTTATAAATTTTACATCTTGAATTCTAATAAATATCGGCGGAAACTAAATATGTCGACACAAAAAGTATAGTGTGACAAGCACAGAATACAACTTTCTCTTGTTGAAGGGTAAGTTAAAGTTGTGTGCTATGCGCCAGTCACACCAGATTTTTTAGGTAAAGAGAGACTAAAAGTGAAGACAACTGGAAAATTATCATCTTCAAATGAGATGTTTTCTGATCTTCAAAATATTTTTTATTTTCTTTAAAACATGCCTAATAATATTGCCGTCGGACTTGGTGTAGTTGGTTCCGTGCTAGCCTTCTATACAAAGGGTCGCGGGTTCGGATCCCAAGCAGTCTGATGAATTTATTTAAGCCATTTGGTCACCAATAGGTAAGAGAAAGTCAAAATAAGACCCTCGGACAAAAAGAATGAGATCTACATCAATCCGAAACGACTCGATTTTTACTTTTTTTTTTATATTCCTGCTTTTCCCTTATAAAAATCTTACAAGCACCTATATAATTTAATGATTTTTATTATACAACATATCGAATATTAATATGGTAGATTTGAAAGACAAACTCCTCCCCTTGGATATGTTTTTGTGTATAATTTACGGTATATTTATTTACTAAAATTAATTTCTCGCTAACTAGCACAGATTTTATTTATAATTCGCATGAGAAATAGACATAAAATCAAAATTAATAAATTTAAAAAAAATATCTTTATATCTATGCGTGTCGATGTACAAGAGTCTATGATGAAGCTGAAAGGAAAAAGATTTATTAATGGGGATAATCTCAGAATAGGGACGGACATCTATGTCTTTCGTTAATAGACTTAGAAAAAGAAGTCTTTTTCTCCTAGCTATCATTCGGACATGCAACTCAGCAAAGAGATAGAAAAGAACCGCTAAACGATCGGACACGACCAAATGAATTCGGATTAGATAGAAATAGGAGGAGCGCAAAAGTCGGCCATTCATCCGCTGCCGGCGGATAATAGAAGGTGATTAGGAGGAGGATCTTTTATCTGCGAGGTGTGTATGATACCTTAAGAAAGGTATAATAATAAATAAAAAAGAAAAGATAAACTTCAGTTAAAGTCAAGTATTTATAATTCCCAGCCGACCTCTTACTGGGGTCATTTATCAGCGCTCCGTTAACTTGCTTTATTTTCTATCTCTAACTTCTCAAGTATTCGTTGATTGAATATTTGAGAGAATTCCATCAGAATCTAAGGTTCTGGTGATTTCATTCAAACAGAAAATATTCGTTTACCTTGAAGGATATTGGAAAAGTAAAGGAATTTGTGAAAATTCAGATAATCTCTTACGAGAGATTTAGCGTAATGTTTACTAAATTTATTCCTCTTTACGGAAGTATGTTATAATTGTATACGTTATTCCGGCACAGGGGGGGGGGCAGTGGGGGTATGTGCCCCGGCCGAGCAGATATCAGGGGCGGCAATTAAAAAAGATTTACTTAAAAAAGTTAAAATGATATGAATTTTGTATAGAAAATTTTGAGGGGGCGGAAAATTAAATTTTGCCTCCCCCTAAAAAATGGCCCTGTTCCGGCATTTTAAAAAAACTGCTGTGACTGGTCGTATAGCACACAACTTTCTCTTATCTCCTCTCCTGTAGTGTGTTGCACTTGATTTTTTTGTGTTCACATATATTTAGTTTCCGGCAATATGACATATTATAATTCAAAATATAAACTCGGGAAAATAATTATATTTCGAATATTTTTTTCGGCAGTTTGAATGAAATCACCATTTAAGGTCTTTTTCGGCATCTAAGGCCATCCCTATTTATTCCCAATGCATCTGTATTCAATTCAAATAATAAATTTTTCTCACTTGGGGCGGGAAGCGAACCCGGAACCCCGGCGCGAAAAGCCTATGTCTTCTCACTGAGGCATGGGTCACGGGCCACCAAAACCTTAAAATGTGATGAAATTCTCTCAAATATCCAATCAACATACAAGTAGTTAGCTAGAAATAATTTTTTTTTTTAACAACCATTTCCCCTATCATTCCTATGAAGTACAAGAGCAAAGTGTTTGAGGGCAAAATGAGAATATACATTTGAATGAGCATCTAAAAAATAATTTATTTATGAATGTTAATCAAAACCTTATTTTTAAGAAAATCAAAAGAAAAAATACTGAAAAAGTACATCAGTAAAGTACTAGTACTTTTTGGACGATTTTGTTTAAAAGGTTTGTGTTATGTCCCAGAGGAGTACCTAACTAAAATATAAAATTTCAAACTTGTAGCTCTTTTCATTCACAGACAGACAAACAGATCATTTTGCAGGGAGCCCGAAAACGTGTATTTCCTTCAAAATCTCGACTTCGAAAATTGGACATGAATTCAATACTTTCTCTCTCTATATTTTATATAGGTAAGAGAAAATAAAAAAACACCTAAATTGATATGATATCGTATTTTAATATTTCACAGTTTCTGTCAATGAATCAACCACCATCATCAGAGCCAAAAACAATTTTTGACCTAAATATTTGTTGTAAAATTAAACTTCTCCATAGTTTATTCATTATTAATGATATTTTTGAATGAAAGAAAGGCTAGTTGGTTAAGCTTTTTTTTCTAAACTCACCCAAATTAATTAGCTTTAAAAAAAAAAAAAAAAAAAAAACTAAATTTATTTTCTCCTCTATTTAATCAATCGTTTTAACCGTTGCTTGGATTTGAGATAAGAAACAAAAAAAAAATCGAGAATCCATCGAACTGAATATATTTTTTTCCTCTGTAATTATCAGAGTTGTCCATCTCTCAGTCTGTTTGGGTCATCGAAACCCCTTAAAAGGCAACTAATGAATTTTTTTTCTATCTACTTCTACTCTTAAACATGCATTTATTTCCTCTTTCCACGTGTCGTGGGCCGTTATTCAGATTAGGCACGTGACCAGGACAATAGCCGTGACGTCGTCATTCCGATGCGCGTAATAAATAAAACCGAAATAAGATTACCGCCTATTGTCATCTCTACTGAAAGATCAAAGCATTCCTTTGAATAGGCGATTTTAATGCTTATTAATATACAAAAAAAAAATATTAAAGACACAATTAAGTATACCCCCTTGTAAATTAATCGATCAAAATCAATTAAAATTCGAAAATTAAAAAAATTAAAATATTTTTGCATTAATGAAATCGATAATATAAAAAACGTGTGGGGTCGTAGGACCCCCGGCAGGAACGAAGTTCCTCACGCCTTTTCTTCAACTCAGAATTTAATTAAATATGAATATTATTTAAATAGACGAAAAGGCCGCCTAAGGCGGCCAGGGAGTATAGAATAAAGAGAAGGAGAAGGTGGGCGTGGCCTCGCAAAGACTTCGGCTAATCTCGCCTTCCTCCGCTGTCGCTCGGGCGCTGGGAACGCATTTTTGTTAGGAACGCGTTTTTGGTACGTTACTTTTCTCCCAATTCACCCTGCGTAAGCCGCGTTAAAGAACTTTGTTCCAAAAAATGGGGTGGCTTAACAAACAGTAGATTTTTTTGTGAAACATTTAGTTGCCCATATCACATTAGTTCTAAACTTGACCACATGCGTTTCAAAGTTGGCGCTGAGCTACGGATGCTTTAATATCAGTAAAGTGTACTTAAAACAATTAGCACGAAAAATTTTACTTTTTAAAGACCATCTAAAAAATAGTTGATTTATGAATTTTAATCAAAATCGTTAGAGCCTATTTTGCGAAAATCGAAAAAAAAAAACTGAAAAAGAACATCAGTAAAGTACTAATACTTTTTAGGCGATTTTGTTCAAAAGTTTCGTATCACGTCCCAAGGGGATATCTAACTTAAATATGAAATTTCAACATCCTAGCTATTTTCGTTTTTCTTTCACAAACACACAGACTGACAGACACACCCACAGACAGACTATGTTAAACAGGGGACCTCAAAATCTCGACATCGAATTTTTGAAATGATCGCAATACTTTATCGCTATATATAGGTAAGAGAAAGTAAAACTACTGTACCCAAAATAGGTACGAACATAGCCTATGCCAAAACAATAAAATAAAAAAAAACGAGAATTAGTGCAATTAGTCCACCTATAAGATGGACTGACGAGTTCATTAGAGAAGACTTCATTGAACAAGCAAGAAATTCCTGTGTTATTCCTTTTCAGGATAGAGAACAAATAAATAAGCTTCTGACATGAGTGACACCAACTAACCACAACAACAAACGAACTAATCAAATTATAATACGAAGTTGACCAGATCAGTCAAGAGAGTCCATTAATATTATTATAAATTTGATTTGTTGATTAATATTATTATTCAAATTGCTTTATACACAATTACAAGAATTGTAAGGTGAGTTTCAAAAGAAAATCACACCCATGTGTGATGAATATTTAATTAAAAAGAGAATGTCAATTTTTCGAGGAAATATCAAAGTTTAAGAAATTTTAATTTAAAACAATAAAATAATCACAATCTTTTGAAATTCACTGTGCTCTAAGGAGAAATAAGAATTAAATTTTTTTGTAGAAATTTACCTTTTATTTTGAATGAGTTGGAAGCATGCACGGGGAGAAAGAACGAAGAATCAATTTACCTGAAACAAAGAGAAAAAAAAATTAATAAAAAATCGAAATAAAAAAAAAAACTTTTTATAATAAATTAATTAAATAATTAATAAATATTTAATTTTTATAATAACATATGTATCAGTTTTTGTAGTCACTTTAATAGTCTGAATGATCAATAATGTGTTATATGATTGTATCAATTTGTTAGTATTTGAATAGTGAAGATATGGAACCTCGAATAAAAATGATTAAAAATGATCGAGAGATACACACGCCCGCAGCAGGTCTGCAAAGTAAACCTTCAGGGACAGACAGGGATATACACGCCCACACCAGGAACACACACAGGATACACAAGCTCGCACCAGGGATACATACAGTAGTTCGAAAGTGACCAGAAGAAACCTTCGGTAATCGAAAGTTGTGTTTTGTGCTTGTAACACCAGATTTTTCGTGTCGAGCATATATTTAGTTTCCGACAGTAGGGCACATTTGAATTCAAGATGTAAAATTTATAAGTATGGGAAAATATTTATATTTTATTACCATAGAAGCAAAGGAGAAATTCCTATCTTTCCTATGAAGAACAAGAGTAAAGTGGTCTTCAGAAGATTTCAATAGCAAAATGAGAATATACATTTTAAAGAGCATCTAAAAAATAATTGATTTTTGAATTTTAAACAAAATAGTTTGAGCGGATTTTGCGAAAATCGAAAAAAAAAAACTGAAAAATTACAACAGTAAAGTACTAGTACTCTTTGACCGATTTTGTTCAAAAGCTTCGTATCACGTCCCAGGGCGGTGCCTAACTTAAATATAAAATTTCAACCTCCTAGTTGTTTTTGTTCTTGAGATATTTTGTTCACAGAGAGCGAAAACCACTTTTTTGGATTCAGGGGACCTTAAAACGTGTATATCCATCAGAATCTCGACATCGAATTTTTGACATGAATCCAATACTTTCTATATATTTCATATATAGGGTAAGAGAAAGTAAAAAAACAATCAAATTGGTCGATATTGACTTTAAAAGAGAATTTGCATTATAAACATAAATAGGAAATAGTGGCGTAGCTAGGGAAGGGGAATGCGTTTAAAGAGTGAACAGACCGTGAAAAAATATAACCCATTGCAATAAATCACGAAAAATTTAAAAAAAAAAAAAAGAAAGCAAAAGAAGACAAATAAAAAAAAAATGTTGACTCTTGGATGCTACTCATGCTACGCCAGTGATAGGAAGAGAACGTATAGTTTTTATTTTAATTGATTGATCTACCGATTGGATTCCGATCGAGTAGGAGGCCCTAAAGGCTCTAAAAGGGACTTTGACCCGCCTGTTCAGTCAATCGCATATCCAAAGATGACCCTGGGGTCAAAAGGAGCGGCGGCAAGCGAATGCCGCGTGGTGATTTATTAATCGCCTGGGTAAGTAAGCAGATACGCTTGAAATTTTGCGCCTGGCATCAAATAAATCGACCTGAGTTTAATTATTAATTGGATAAATTACGAACGTTCACCTTTTTTTTTTTTAAGCAAATTATGAAATAAATCAAAGAATAAAACCGAATGAACTTTTTTTTTTCATCAACAAATTCCAGAATGTGCTTTATCCATGCACGTGTCACATCTCAAAGAAAAAAAAAAAAAAAAAACTTCTTTAATAATAATAACAAAGGGTAGGGTGCGCCAAGCCAAGGTAAATACAAACAGGTACAAAAAAAAGCAGCGGGTAAACGTTGCGCAACTCCGATAACCTTTCATTAATACTCCTATTGTAATGTAACGCATGTATATATGTATGCAACGAGGGGATTGATAACATCAAGCCACGATTCCACTTGGGAAAAAATTTCAATTATCCCCAACGACGAGTAAAGAAATCACCTTTAATGGACCATTGTGAACTCTTTATTTATTTACTTGGTTGATTTTTATAAATAAACAACGACTCGATTTCAGTGAGCTCACACCCCATCTCCTATATAATTTATTAAAGTATTACTTTCTCTTACCTCTATATATGTTAATATATAGAGAGAGAAAGTAATGGATTCATGTCAAAAATTTGATGTCGAGATTTTGAGGTTCCCTGAATCCAAAAAAGTGGTTTTCGAGACATGGTCTTTCTGTCTGTGTTAAATTTTAAGCATGAAGGAATTGAGCAAGGAGGTTGATATTATATATTTAAGTTAGGCACCCCCCTGAGACGTGAATATAAGCTTTTAATCAAAATCGGCCAAAGAGTACTAGTACTTTACTGATGTACTTTTTCAGTTTTTTTTTTGATTTTCTCAAAATTCGCTCCAACGATTTTGATTAATATTCAAAAATCAATTATTTTTTAGATGCTCTTTAAAATGTATATTCTCTTTTTGGCATTGAAATCTTATGAAGCACACTTTACTCTTGTACTTCATAGGAAAAATAGGAAAAATGGTAATAATGGAGGAATGGAGATATCAGCCAAATTGGAATGATCCAGGTTCAATAAAACTCCCAGAATAACTATTATTAATTATTCTGGGAGTTTTATTGAACCTGGATCATTCAATTTGGCTGATATCTCCATTCCTCCATTATTAACACATCACTAGCCACAACCTCAAAAAGGAGAAATGGTTGCCATGGTAACAAAATATAAATACATTTTTTGTTTATAAATTTTACATCTTGAATTCAAATGTACAGTAATGTCGGAAACTAAATATATCTCGACACGAAAAATCTGGTGTGCAAGCACAGAACACTATTTTCGATTACTGGAGGTAAGAGAAAGTTGTTTGCTGTGCGACTAGTCATACCAGATAAATCTAATTGTTTCCTGGAATGTACACTGTAAAAAAATATGTTGGTGATTTTTTTTTTTCAATTTTTGTGTAGGAAGCAAACAAATTACATAAACAAAAACATACTAAATTTGTAATAGTAAATCTTTGCAAAAACCGTTTATAAATGAATTGTAATATTAGAAAGCAATTTGGTAGGAGCGAGAAAAAATATTTGTCCCTCGAGGGATTTAAACTCGAGCTCTTGGTTTCTTTCCTTCATCATATATGAACTTGTACAAGACGCCTTTACCACTCTCGACTACTTACTTGCTACGAAGACCATAATTTTTTAAGCTACTTAATTTACTTGGTTCTATTAATCCCAAACTGCTTTCTCAAATTACAACAAACTTTTTAACGAAATTTACTACACAATGTATGTAAAATTACAATACATGGTCTATTTTTCGAAGATTTTATTATTAATAGGTGAGGGCGGACGCACCCAGCAACAGAAGCCATTCACGCCGCAAGTGACTATACAGTCTAATACAATATTAGAAATAACAAGTTATTACAATATAAACAATAAAAATACAATAAAAAGTCAGACAATAAATATATAAACCTATAATAATAAATAATTCAATAGTTCTCATTTACAAGGAAAATTTGTAAATTTAGAATTCGCTACTGCAACAATAGACTAAGAAACAATAGACTATGCTTTATTTAATTGTTGTTGTTTTGGTTATTTGGGTTGCCTAGCTAGGAAAAAAGTGAATCAACGGGCCCTAAAAAATGTATTGTATTAAAAATACTTATGTGGGTGTGTGTTTTGGAATAAAAAAAAATGAATAAAAAAATTCTTTTAAAAATAATTAAAGTTGTTTTTTAGATTTACAGTATAAATATCAGTAAATAATCGCAAGGGGAAAAGAAACAAAATGTAGCATCTGGTTTTGGCGATCCCTTCGTTGGGTGGATCCTCACAGCCTCCGTGGGAAAAACAAACACTGAGGAAATTAGACTCCTCTTTGTGGACCTCTTAACGCTTCAGATCTCCCCCCCTCTCCCTCTCCATCCTCCCCCTCTTCTCTCACTTCCCATTTATCATTTGCATATTTCCAAATTCTTTTCTATATTAGCATTTACAAACTACAAACTTTTCATATTTTTTCTGCTTAAAACGTTTTTATTTAATAATCCCACTATAAAATAGCTGTTAAATAGTACACTAATCAAACATAACTTCTTTGATTTATGTTTTTAAACATCTGGCAGTAAGCAAACTAAAATAATAGAGGAATTTAATAGACTGTAAAGTGTTAGTCCACATACTCTTTTAATAAAAAGTGTGAAATTCACTAATAGCAGTTAAAAAAAAACTGCTTTTTATTGTTTTAAAAAGAGTCTGACTATTCAAAGATTTTTGTAAAGTCTTTTCGGCATCATGAGGCCATATAGACTTTAAACGACCCACAAAAATATATATGGATCATTCTACAAAAATGGGTTAACTTCGCATAATTGCAAATAATTCAGTGACTACCAAACATATTGACTTTTTTTAATTATCAGATAATAGAAAAAGTTAATAATTTTTGAGCACACATGATAAATATTGAAATTTTAAAAAATTTAATCAAAATATTCGTCATTTTAACCATAAAAAGTCAGTCCCCTGGCATGTACCAGATCAAAAAGTGAACATTTAAATGCAAATTTCTTTATATCATTATTATCCATTATCCATATTGATATAATCTAAGATACTTTATTAAGGGTTGTTAAGTCATAAATTTTGATTTTAAATAAATTTACAATATTTTTTTTATTTCAAAGTCGCGTACCTCGATCCGAGCGTCAGTCCCTTGGTTTAAATTTGAAAAATATCTGATGTTTACCTTTTTAAAAAAATTTTTTTTTATATAAGTTTAGAGTGTAAAGATGGTGCCCAATACCGAGCGTTATCCATCTTTTATATACTTTTATTGTTAATTTTGTGTCGAAAATACTCAGCATGTAAACACTCAATTCGTCAGACCCTAGCCAAGTAATATTTTGGAAATTTATTAATAATTATCTCAACAATATAGGGGAGACCGGGGCTAGTTGGCTACAGGGGTAAGTTGACACACCGCGGTAAATTTTGTCCTGTGTACGGAAATTGAAAATCAGATAGACATACATTTTAACATTTTAAAGTAATAAAATTGAAATGTGCATAAGCTTATTCATATGAATATAAATATATGCATACCTTTTGAATGTTTTCGTTTCCATAAATAATTATTTTATTACAGTATTTCTAACGCTTAAGCGCGCGCATAAATATAAAAAAAAAAATTTTAGAATAATTTTCTTTGCCCTCATCTTACCATAACCAAAAAGTAATAAAAGAACCCTTCTTTTCCTCCTTTAAAGACAGGGATTGAGAGAAAAAAAAAAAAAAAAAAAAACAAGCGCTAAATAAATTTTACGTTTTAACGCCCTTTTCTAAATTATACATGTCACATAATTTCAAAAAAAAAAAAAAAAAAACAATGTTTACGGAGAATATTCAATTAAAATTGTTGATGTATTTTTTTAAAACAATATGTATGCTAATTAATCGTGATTTAGACCGTTTGATTAACCGAAGCATTTTGGATGGATTTTATCTCTTTTTCCCGTCCAGTTTTTATTTTGATTATTATTATTATTTTTTTTTTGTTCTTTTCTCTCTCTTTAATTGTCTACAAAATTATAGAATTGTTGGGCGTAACCTGGGGGTCCGTGGAGGTTATCACCCCCCCCCCCCAGAAAACTCCCCGCCCCATGAAAAATTGAGACAATATGGGGCATTGAAAATTTTCATTATTGGTCGAAATCAGTGAGGGAGATGATTCTTTTAAGGACATGGAAAAGCCCGAAACCGGTGAATGGGTTATGGTGAGTGCCTTCTGCGCACGGTTTATAATAACCCTGTGAATATTTGTTAATTTTTTACGGAAGAAAGTAGGCCTTTGTAGAAATATAATTGGTATAATGATAATAATTTAGGAAAATAAGAAGAAAATAAACCACCCTCTTCTTCTCTCTCACAACTTCAATCTATTGCAAATATTTCAGTGCATCTTCAGGGCCTATATGAAAATTCTGAGAGTGGTTGTCACAAAATCATAAAATATTTTAGAAAATTCTGAGAGAGTGAGTTAAAAAATTTCTAAAATTCTGAAAGAAGTTGTCACAAAATAATAAAATATTTTAGAAAATTCTGAGAGAGGTTGTTAAAAAATTTTTTTTAATATTTTATAATTCTGTGACAACCTCTCTCAGAATTTTCTAATATCATATCATCATACTATAATATAATATTAAGAGCTAGCGGCTGATTTCCTGTCCCTGAGTGTATGTGCCTATCAGGGCCAGAATAAAAGGAAGTTGCATCAAAGAGGGAAGGAAATTTAAAACTAAGTCTGAGAAGGAAATTTAAAATTTACAAACAGTGAGGAAGAATAAATTTGATGCAATTGCTCGCCGAAGGTGAGCAAGGGGTTCCAAGGGGTGCAGTCCCCTGGCAAGTGACCTTCGGTGGGTTTTTCCACTTGTATTTTATAATTTTATGGCAACCTCTCAGAATTTTCATATGTACACTGAAGATGGCACTTGTAGAGGGACCGAAATATTTGCAATAAATTGAAGCGTGGAGAGAGAAGAAGCTGATTTTTTCTTCTTACCTCCTTCCCAGCTGTCAACACTTCCTGTATTAATAATATGTATTATTATTTATCCCTATGTCGAAATATAATAAGAATTAAAGCAATAAACAGAAATAATTAAATAACAAATTAACAAAGGTTCAAAAGTCAAAATGGAAATTTTGTTAAAAACGAAGATAAATAGCGATGAGATAAAATTAATAGCAAACCATAAAATATATTATTGACGTTGATAATAATTGTTAATTAAATAACTAACTGTTCCTTTAACGTGTTGACTAATTAGTCAGAGGTGAGAGGGGGCAACTCAACAATCTGGAGGCTATCGACACAAGGTCAAATACAAATTTTTCCTTTGGAACGATTATATTCATGGTGGGCTCTTCAATTTCCAGTTGTTTTAACATAAACAAGAACCCATAAACGAGATTTCGGGATAAAAGACGTTAAAAAAAATGTCGTGTAACTCGAGTAAACACCCGAAGAAGATGAGTTATATTAGTGGGGAATTGAAGATGGAAGATAACCATCTATTTCTAAGGGTTGCTGGTTATCTGCGCAACATCTCATGCCCACCCCAATTCCATGATTGATGACCACATCGGGGAAGTTTAACATGGGTCCTTTTGTGTAAACATTTTTTTTAACAACAATCATCCATTAGATTTTGTTTAAAGTCGGCTCCTTTAAAAGGCAATTTTTCAGAATTTCTTTTAATTATTATTATTGTATTTAGTAGGGCAGGGTAATGACGAGAATGGGGGAACAAAAATATATTTTTCTTAGTTGGTAAACATAACTATTTGGACGGTCCTCCTCTGAGAAGACAATAGGTCAAGACAATTTTTCAATTTCTTTATTTTAAATATAAATAAATTTGAATAAATATAGTTGAAGTTTTATAATTATTTTTAATCAATTTTATTGAGTTGTGTATCAAAGTATCGATATCGAGATGGGTTCATCACCGTTATAATGTAACACAAAAGTTATCAGTTTGAGAAAAACAAAAGATCGTTTAACAGACGACCAAAAAATGTATTTCAATTGAATTGAATCAATATAACGAAGAGGTCTAAACGGCCTCCGATGCAGAAAAAGAGAGAATAATAAAAATATCCAATTTTGAGAGTAATCAATTTTCTGTATGCCCTTTAAAATTTCAAAAATCCGAAATTTGTGATTCAATTAATTCCATCAAACGATAATCTTAGTGAATTTTTATCATCATGACTCTCTTTTCAGTCATTAGTGTGAGACTTGAAATGTTGAGTTGAGAAATAACTTTCATGGGAATAATACTGAGGTGGGTTTCCGTTTCCTTCTTCAGGAGGAGACATCTCAAATAGAGTTTGAAAATTTTTGCCATGAGGTAGATTTGAACTCGAGTTGTTTCGACTCAGGATCTCAGGCTAATCGCATCTTTATCATGGCTAATGAATGAAAAATTATCTATCCCAGCAGTACAAATTCAAATATATATATAGGTTTCTAAATCCAAAATGATCTGAATGCCGAAAATTGAACATTCTGATTCATCCCGCACGGTGATAACACTCGCCTTTATTTTATTTTTTCAATTAACAAAACCCAACAAACTTGAAATAGGTAATAATAATAGAATAAGTGTCAAGTGCAGTTGGAACCCTGTTTGGGACAGGTGTTGTCAGAAGCATAAGTAGTAGGCGCACGTGCGGTCCAAGCACAGATACGAGAGAGAGAAGGAGGGACCTGTTCCCACGCTCTACCTCCGAGGGGGATCTAAAACGAGCCAACATCCTTCTCTGGCATGAATGGAGCCTTCCTAATTTATAGAAATGGGATACAAGGGAACACCAAAATCAAAGACCTTTTGAATTTATAATAAAACAATATATCAAACTTAAAAATAAACTTATCAAAACTTATTTATATTTGTCTTTTTGGCATTATTAAAAACAAGAGTATGAAAATTATGGATTTGGTTTTCTTTTCTAATTCCCACAATGAGAGTATTTTTTGGATTCTGTTCCTGGAATCTCAAGCGATAAAAGTAGAGCGAATCCATTAGCAGATATTCAAAATGGAATGTAGAGTGTCATCTCGCTATTATCCAACAACAATTCATTTCTCCCCTTTCACCAATCACCAAATAAATATGGACACATTGATATAATCTAACAGAAGAGTGAAAATTTTGTTGAAAAGAGCTAAAAACAAGATGACGTTTCTATAGATGTCAAATGAAAATTATGTCTTATGTCGACATGGCGAAGAAAACTAACGTTTTAGTAAAATTATTTTTAATGGTTAATTTAAGGAGTGTTTTTCAACGTGTGTTCCACAGAGGGAGGGGGCAATTTGATAGTTAAGGAGAAGATGAGTCTGTCTAGAGTACAAATAACCAGCCGACTACTATTTTTACTATTTGCATTTGCTAATAATGCAAAGAAGGCGCCGAAAGCTGGCAAATTTATTGCCAATTTAGGATATTTCTTATGGGGAAATCTCTTTCAAATCTGAATCTCCCCTAATCTGAATTCATCATAGCCAGAAACCATCTCTGGAAAATTCTCTATCAATTAAAAAAAAAAACCCAAGAAAATCTGTCCAATAGTTTAGGAATGCATAAAGGACACACATACATGCAAACATTGATTTTTATATAGGCCTATATAGATTATTAAACATAAAAAAAAATTCATTGACATTAACAAATATTGCAAATAATAAATAAATTTATTTTCATTTCTAAAATCTTCATACATTTTCTATGGAAGAAATTCAACAATTGGACCGTTTATTTGAAAGTATAAGTCTTCATTTTCTATTGTTTCGAGAAAATGGAAGGTAAACATATCTGTTTATTAAAAAATCTATTTACCGACCAATTTTCAATTGTACAAAACGAAATTTTTAAAGAAATTTACCACTAGCTAGTTATACATAGAAAATTTACAATAATTTAAGCATAAATTATGTGATATCTCATAAAAAAAAAAAAAATGGACTTACACCACTCTCAAAATAAACGGTCCAATTAATAACTCAAAAATTTTTAAGAATTTCGGGACGAAAATAATTTTCTTGTAATCCCTATGAAGGACCACTTTAAGCATATAAAATTTTGTAGTAGTAGAAGGAGAATAAAAGAGAGAGCAGCTAGTTATATTTTCTTTTATTAAACCCTCAGTGCTGACGTTTCGTCCTGTTTAGGGCCATCCTCAGAGCATAAAAAAATTAAAATACTTCCAATACTAAATATAAAATTTTGTTTCGAAATTGCAACGGGATGTTGCCCAAATAGAGCGTGACAGACAGATGGGTACTTCGCTATCTTTATATTAAGATTTTCTTTTTCAAATTTAGGGAGGAGGGTGGGAATATAATATTAAATTTATAAAAACTTAGGAGGGGTATGACAAAAAAAAAGGATGGGAAACTCTGAGTCTAAGAAGTGGGTTTACTTATTTTTGATACGTCTAGTAGTCTACTAACCAAAAGGACAATTCCAAGGGCATAGGTTCCAAATAGTAGAAGGAATAAATAAAAACCCCCAATAGAAAGAATCTTGCTAAATTTTTCTTTGAATGGAATAGAATTAAATTTAATAAAAAAAAAAACGCTTAATTAACCAAATTCCCTTTTAACAAACAAATAACTTTTAAATGTTCATTCGATAGATAGAACCCGAAAGTGTTGACATTAGATAAAAGTTTTCGTAAAGGTTTTAGAATTGGCAACTCAACGACCCAAATGCTGGGAGTAGAGAAAGTAAATTCAAGTGTAATTAAAATCTCTCTCTTGCCTGCCCGAGCTTTAAAAAACGTTCTAAAGCAAAATATCCGCTTTCAGAGAGGAAATAAAAGCTTAAGCTTCTCTTTTTAACAAATAAAGGGAAAACGAAAATGGGATTTTTTTTTAAATAAAGAAATTCTCAAAAACTCTGTTTTGAAAAAGGAGATTGCTAATACACTATAAATATCATATTTATAGGAATTTATAAATCAAAAGTAAAATACTACCTCCCTCTAGATATTACGGTGTTTGAGCAGGGGCGTATATAAGGGGGGGGCCAAATTTCCCAAATCTATATACCCTATACATATATACGGGTCTCCAGTGAACAGGGTGTATATAAGGGGGGTCAAGGAGGCTGGCTCCCCTCCCCGAAAAAAAGAGAGCACGACTCTCCTCTCTTTCTTGAAATACAGTATGTATAAGTGGTTACTTGTCTTGAAATGTTGAGGGTTTGGACTTCAAACAGGAAGCAAAATTTCAAAACAAATAACCACTTATACATATTTCAAAAATAATAATCTTGTCCTGTTTTAAATTATTTATTGATAATAAATTAACACTTAATCAGGTCTATTCTCTAAAAACAGACGTTAATATTTAAAATAAACAAATGGTTCTTAAAAAGTAAAGTTAAAACAATCAGCGTTAAAAAAATACTATTCTCTAAACAGCGACGTTAACATGTTGCTTTTATTTCAAAGCTATCAAAATCATAACCTTACTTTTTAGGTTAAGGACACCATTTTTATTTTAAACACGACGTTAAAATATTAAAGGCACTCCCTAGACATGACGTTAATTTTTAACACTATTTACTAAATGTTAACGCTTTGGCTTTAAATTTTTGTTTACAAAATAGTTATTTGAGGCAAGCAAGTGATTTTGAATAGCATTTTTTAACGCTGATTTTTTTACATTACTTTTTAACACCTATTTGTTTATTTTAAAATTTAAATTTTAACGTCTGTTTTTAGAGAATAGACCTGAATATGTATTTCTACACTAGCGTGTCAGAAGTAATAAGCGTTAATTTATTATTAATAAATAATTTAAACAAATAACGGAGTGTTTTTGGAACGAAGTTCTTTAACGCGGCTTACGCAGGGTGAATTGGGAGAAAATGTAACGTAACAACGCGTTCCTAACAAAAATGCGTTCCCAGCGCCCGATCAACGGCGGAGGAAGACGAGGTTAGCCGAAGCCTTGGCGAGACCATGCCCGAAGGCGGGCTTTCCGTCTATTTAAATAATATTCATATTAAATTATATTCTGAGATGAAGAAAAGGCGTGAGGAACTTCGTTCCTGCCAGAGATCCTACGACCACACACGTTTGCTTTTATTTGTAGATATATTAAATATTAATATACTTGGGCATATATTAATTTTGCAAAATTTCAACGAGAACAAACGGTCAAAAGAAACTACTATACTATTAGTTATAATGTCAATATGTCCTCAAATGCAACTTTTGTTAAGAAAAAAAAAGTATAATAAAATTTTATTCGTTATCTTATGAATTTTTTATTATTACGGGGCCAATGTCCTAGATATTTCAAAAATACACACAAAAAAATCTATTCCTTAACTTTCTGATTATCATAGTTGAAAAACAAATAGAAATCCTCGTTTAAATAGAAATTTAAACTAGCTATTTATAAATGAAATTGAAAACTAAGTAACAAGATAGCCTATATGTTTGGATGGTTATTAAATATGATTGATATTGGTTTAGAAGAAGAGCCGGTCCCCCTCTCTCCTTTTCTCAATCAATTCTCGAAATTGGCAAATTGACCAATGGGGTGGGGGGGGGAAAGAAAGAACGAAAGAAAGAGGCACACAGGACGAAATATGGAGATGGCTAATGATATCTACAATGGAGGTCAGATGACTTGGTCTGTCACTGCCTTATAAGCCGCCAGTCACGAACTCTAAGTCGGAATTGAACCCAAATGGACTTGCTTTAAGTGTATAAGAGAGAGAAACATTTACAATGTCAATTTCCGTTGTGGATGCTCTTTTAAATAATAGTTAAAAAAAAAAATAGTTCTTTTCTTTTCAATCATTTGAGAAAGTAAGTAAGTCATGATGAAATAAAATGAAATTTAATATTATTTAAATGATTAAAGGTCGAGAAGAAACCTAAACCTTTTATCTAAATATACACGAAACAAATAGCATAGTATTATACTCGTACAATAAGAAGCCCCAAAGGTTGCTGCTACTAATGAACTTCAAATATAGAAATTATAAATATTTGATAGTTTTGTGGATAGTGACCCAATTTTTTCCAACATCGCGATATGATAATAATTTAACATTTTGATTTGAACTGTCGGATTAATTAAATTTTGTTTATTCTAAAAGAAATTCCATTTGTTAGAAGGTAAAGTTCAAAAAAAAAATATATAAATAGAGAAAAATAAAAGTTTAAATAGATCGAACATCATAACCGCATCTTAATTATGCTACTTTTATGTTACTTGTCAGAAATTTTTGATAATTTATAAATTGAATTAAATTCTCATCTAATTATAGATAAATAAATAACACTAGGTTAAGTTTCAAAAGGTTTTTTATTTTTAGCTTATGCGCATTTCGAGCTAAAAATAAAAACCTTTGGAACTTAACCTACTGTTATTTATTTTATCTATAATTAGATGAGAATTTAATTCAATTTAAAAGTTTCAACTAGTGCCACGGTGAATTCTTTGGATTATATCCATAATTTTTAAATTAATTATATAAACAGTGATAAAAAGTTCTGATGATGGCAAATAGTGGGGAAGAAACAGTAATGTGAAAGTTTAAAAAAAAATTAAAATTAACAGCATATTTCCAAATAATAATACTTCAAATAGGCTAATAAAATTGAAAAGACTATGAATATACCAATAATTATCAAACTTCAGATATCATTAAAGAAAATAAAGAAATATTCCAACGAAAGCAACAAAAATCAAACAAAAAACTATTAATCGAATTAAAATGTAATTTTTATGTAAATTTAATAATAGTGAGCAGAACAATTATTGGTTCTATTAATAATAATATTATATAATTACATGAGAAAAAAATGTAACGACCTTCGAGTGATTAATGATTAGCTTTTGATTGAAAAAAAAAAAAAAAAACCTGTCTAAGACGGGCTGAAAAAACCTATTTCCAATAAATATTACAAGTTGCTGAATAGTTTATACAAAAATCTGGTGTGACTGGCGCACAGCACACAGCTTTCTCTTACCTTCAGTAATCGAAAGTTGTGTCCTGTGCTTGTCACACCAGATTTCTTATGTCGAGGTATATTTAGTTTCCGACAGTACTGCACATTTGAATTCACGATGGAATATTTATAAACAAGGGAAAATATTTATATTTTGTTACCATGGCAATCATTTCCTTTATCTTTTCTATGAAGTACAGTGAGGGACAATATTAAGTCCCACCCATGCGTTTTCTTCTTGTGATTATTTCATTATTTAAAAAAAAATAGTATATATTTTTTAATGAAAACTTTCATAGTTCAAATCTAGAAAATTTCCAATAAAGATTTTCATTTTCTTTTATAAAAACAATGAAATAATCACAAGTAGAAAACGCATGGGGATTTAATATTGTCCCTCACTGTACAAGAGTAGAGTGGTCTTTAGAAGATTTCAATGACAAAATGAGAATATACATTTTAAAGAGAATCTAAAAAAAATTGATTTTTGAATTTTAATCAAAATCGTTGGAGCGAATTTTGAGAAAATCGAAAAAAACTGAAAAAGTACTTCAGTAAAGTACTAGTACACTTTGGCCGATTTTGTTTAAAAGCTTATTTTCACGCTACAGGGGAATGTCTAACTCAAATATCAAATTTCAACTTCCTTTTTCCCTTTTTGTTCTTGGAATATTTTGTTCACAGACAGTGAGTGGACCCACTTTTTTGAACTCAGAAAACCTCAAAACGTATATTTCCGTCAAAATATCTACATCGAATTTTTGACAAGAATGCAATAGGTACTTTCTTTCTATACAAATATAACATATACTGTATATGCAAGAGAAAGTAAAAAGAATTAAAAACTATTCAAAGAATTCGTTTAATGAATGATCTATATCAGTGGTTTCCAAACTTTATGTTACTACGCCTCCCTTAAAAATAATTAATCTTATGACGCCTCCCCCCCCCAACCCCATTTTATAAAATAATACAAAAACAAAAAAAATATAAATTTATATAAAATTAAAAATAAATTTTTTTTGCAAAAAAAAGTATTTTTTTTTTAAATCTCGGGGGGGGGGGGGGGGGGTAATTACACTTTTACTCCCCCCCCCCTTGTATCCGCCCTTGCTAGGGAGGCGCGCCTCACAGTTTGGAAAACGCTGTTATAAGGGTATTTTATGGCTGGTGGAATTTGTATCAGGAATGAAAGTTGGAAGAAAACGAAGCTAGAATTTTTTCTTTAAAAATATATTTTAACAGCTTACGTTTCGGCCTTGGTCAAAGTCTTGGATGACCACTAACAGCTCCGAGGATGGCTTTGAAAAAAGCCGAAACGTCAGCTGTTAAAATATATTTTTAAAGAAAAAATTCTGGCTTCGTTTTTTCTAACTTTCATTCCTGAAGAAAAATATTTTTCTCAAATCTTATTTTCACGCCCTAGGGGGGTGCCTAACTTAAATATAAAATTTCAACCTCCTAGCTCAATTCCTTCATGCTTTAAATTGAACCCAAACAGACACCCAGATAGACCATTTCGCGAAAACCACTTTTTTGAAATAAGGGGACCTCAAAACGAGAAGATCCATCAAAATCTCGACATCGAATTTTTGACATGAATCTAATACTTTCTCTCTATAGGCCTATATATGTATATTAACTTATACATAGCCGGGGGGCCTGGTAACGGAGAAGAGCAACAGTCACCACAATTGTTGCGGTTAAGTGATACCGAGCGCCGCGAAAGTTCGGGATTGGTGACCCCGAGCAATCAGCGTGTGGAACGCCCCCCGGTAGCCATCGGTACTTGTAATTTAAAAAGTATACTAATAAAAAATAACCCCTAAATGCCTCTGTAGCCGAAAGGGGTTAAAAAAAAAAAAAAAAAAAACTTATACATATAGGCAAGGGAAAGTAAAAAATTCAAATACTGATTGAGATTAGTTCTATATATAAAAAGATGCGGAAACTCAGCCTAGTAAAATTCTAAGTGGACTAATCCATATCTTACTTTTCTACCTAATGAAAAAATCCCTACAATATTCTGAAAGGGATTCAATGGATTCCCGATTCGAAGTTACCCTGTGTTATTATTATCTGTTTATAAGAGTTTCGAAATCTTCAAAAATTAATTCCGCCCCAGTAAAAAGAAATTTTAGAATGACATTAAAATGTTTCTATCCTACTATAATATTTTCTAAATATTGAATATAAATTTTAACTCAAACGGATTGCACTTATTTTTTAGTAAAAGTATTAAAAAAACATTAACATATTTATGCATTATAGGGGATGGGGCATTAACCCCCTGGTTCATACCTCCCCTTTAAGGAAATGCGAGCCTTCACCGCGAAATTACTCGCAAAATAATTTGAATACATTTATAAATAATTATTTTAATTTTTATTTTATTTTAATTTTCAACCCTTAATCCACCCCTGTGTAAAAGTATAATAAGGAAATTTGATTAACAAAAATATAGGCTATACCGAACGTTGCGGGTCCGATTTGGATACCAAATGGCTTAAATAAGAATGCCTGGACCCCCAATATGTATATTATTAATTAATAACGGTTATCGTATAAAGTCTTATATGGCCTGAGTTGTCGAAAACACTGTGTGAATGTGTGTGTGAGTGTGAGTGAGAAAAAGTGTGTGTTAAAAAAAAAAAATAAATAAAAAACTAATTTTTTTTTAATGACACCTACTCTCCCCCTCCCCATTTCAACAGCTTATATTCACCCTTTACCCTTAGTGAAATACAAAATATTTAATTTCATATTCAAAAGAATCGTTTTTCGAAGCCAAATTATTTGTTTCTATCATTTTTTTTTTCAACGATAAAATGCATAATAATTACCTTTAATAAGACTCTCAAGAAGGTGTGCTGGCTGACGGGGTGGTCAGGGTGGGTTACACTATATTAATTATTCACTTTAAATCACTTAAAACACAACTTAAAGAAAGAGCAATCAACTCGCCGCCTGCCGGCAGGCAACCTCGATCGACTGAACGAGACACTTGTCTCTCTCTTAGTAAGGAATAAAATAGATGAAAATAACAATTCCCTTTTTATTAAAAGTAAAAAAATACCGTTTGCTCTAATCTAACTATATTTAGAGCTGGAAAAAAATGTCAACAAGTGATTTGGAATATTCCAAGGCCTTTCTTAAATAATCAACCCTTCATCCCCCCCCCCCTAAGCAAAATAATAATCAACGCTATTTTTTGAATGTTTTCTATTTAGTGGCTTCGATTTAGCTAAAATAAATTAAAAAAACATTTTTTTCAATTTTTCAACCCCTAATCCAATCTTTTTTTTACTTTTTTTTTATTAACACTTACACTTTTTTCTCATTTAAAATTAGGCCATTTAAGACTTTAAACGATACTCGAATATATCTATTGGGGTCCAGGCATTTTTATTTAAGCCATTTGGTATGCAAATGGCCCAGAATCTTCTAAATATTATTATTTGATTTATAAAACTAGCTAGCAATCATTTAGAAAATTGATCTTGGTGGCCAATATTCGCGCCTCCCCTTAGACTAGTCCGCGCCTCCTTAGGGGGGAAAACGCTGATCTATATAGTTGTTGATCTTTTTGAACCCTCATCAATAAAAAAATATATGACGTCACATCCGCCAGTATAAATTTAATACACCCTTTGGTTATGTCGTTGGTGGTTCTATTTAGTTATACCCTTATGCTCTCATGTCATCTTTCAAATAATGGGAGATGAAGAGGGGATCTGTTTTCATTCCCTTTTCGAAAACCCTCATCAAGAAGCGAACTGTTTGGTTTTAAAATTTCATTAAATAAAAGAGGGAGAAAATATTGAATAATTTAATAAATTATATCTTGGAAATTATTGAAAATATTTAATACTAACTGGAATGCCTATTACGAGAAGACGAGAGAAAATCCGGCAAATAAAATAATTCTGTTTCAAAAAAATTTTAATAAAATAGCAAAACTATCAATTAACATACATTTTTCAATATGGACGTATTTATTTATTTTATAATGAGATTTATTAGAAAGTGTTTTCTTTTTTTTTTACTTAGGTACCATTTATTTAATTTATTAAAGAATTTAGAAAATAATTATGTTTTTATTTCTAATAAGCTTATGCTAATTTATGACTTAAGATTTGGAGCCGCCATTTATTTAATTTATTATTATAAAAAAAATAAGAGAGAAAAGGAGAAATGGTCAATTAAGATGATAAATTGAATGAAAAACAAAATTTGTTATTTTTTGTATAAATTAGCATAATTGAGAAAATAAATTTTTTTTTTTAGGGAAAAATTAACGGTCTGGCAACGGATTAGCGCAACAGCCACCAAGTTAAACAAAATGCCAAACGCGGCGAAATTCTCGGTTGGGTGGCCCCGAGAAATTGGCCTGTTGAACACCTACATAATTGAAAGTCAAGTTGTTTAAAATTGCAATAGACGATACCTCTGGAAATTTATTTACATACTCAATTTTAAATTACTTTAATTTCGAATGAAAAAATATTTCTAATATATATCGATTTAAGAATTGACTTCCGAATATAAAATTATTAAGCTTATACATGCTTTGATGATTGTGCCTAACTTCATGGGAATGATTGTAGATGGCGCTGATGTTTATGTCTAACTTCATGAGTAGGCCTAGTAGTTGGCGCTGACATCGTTGCAAATAAAATGCACGTAATGGTCCCTTAGAGGTTAGTCGGAGCAAGTGCACAGTACTTCAAAATGACTGAAGAATAAGCAGTCGAAACGTTGTACAGTATTTATATTTTTTTATCATGCAATACAATCAACCTATATATTCATTCTCAATGAAAATATTTTGTATTTGATGAGGCGTATATAAGTCGTGCCGGACTGACTGAATTGATTTTGTTTATAAGTGAACTCAATCTATTGAAGGAACTAGAAAACGTATAAATATTTAAAGGATCGCTGACTAGTGACAGCAAGAAGCGTGAATTACATAGGACAGATGTCAAGTGTCTGTCTTCCTGTCATCAAAGCAAGTTGAATAAGAAGTTTCTCCTTAAAATATTCTTTTCTATTTATTAGATACTCAACGTGACATAGAGAAAAAGACTAAAATTCTTTCACTTACCTAACAATATCTCAAAAATTCGAAATTGCATAATATTTCCCAAATCAGTGCAAAGTTTCTAAGTGAGTGTGGAAGTAAAAGAGATTGAAAAATTTTTGCCGAATGCCATATTATGGATAAAATAGGTCTAATTGATTGATACATTATGTAGAAATGTCAGACTTGTTTTACTCTTCTTTAAGAGGAAAACGGATCAGATATGCTATATAATTATGCCATTCAACTAGACTTATTTGTTTTGAAGATAAGCGCAATTAGAACTAGTTACGTCGATAATATGTCATCTATTTTTCCTTTTGGCTGTCACTCTATTCTACTCTCTTTTTTATTAAATTCAGTCATCAACAACCAATCGTCAAACAAATTTCCTGAAAATTGAGATAGTTTAGGCTATTTAAAAAAAAGTCGAAAAATAGCCAAAAATCAAGTCTTTTATCGGTCCAAATTATTTGTCAACGTTTCGACGACTAAACGACATCTATTCAGGTCTATTCTATAAAAACAGGCGTTAAAATTTAAAATAAACAAATGGGTGTTAAAAAGTAATGTAAAAACAATCTGCGTTAAAAAATGCTACTCTCTAAACAAAGTTTCACATAGCTATTCTGTAAACAAAAATTTAAAGCCAAAGCGTTAACATTTAGTAAATATAAATAAGAAATTATATATAATATTTAAGATATTATATACATCGCGTAGGTAAGCCGCGAAACGGAGATTTATATAATTAGATATTACTTCATGTACCCGAAAAAAGATATAAGGGTGTGCCGCCGGGAGTCGAACCACGGATCCACCGATTTGCGCTCAGTGTGCCCTTACTATTTAGTAAATAGTGTTAAAAATTAATGCCATGTCTAGGGGGTGCCTTTAATATTTTAACGCCGTGTTTTTAAAATAAACATGGAGTCCTTAACCTAAAATGTAAGGTTATGATTTTGATAGCTTTGAAATAAAAGCAACATGTTAACGTCGCTGTTAAAACTTTGTTTAGAGAATAGCATTTTTTTAACGCTGATTGTTTCTACATTACATTTTAACACCAATTTATTTATTTTAAATTTTAACGCCTGTTTTTAGAGAGATTATCAGGACAAAGTTGATAAAAAATTAATTTCTTTGCCTGCCACATTTGTTAAGTGTTTGAGAAGAGACTATATTTTACAATTTAAGGAATATCGGGATTGAGTAAGTATCGAACCACCATCAGAGTATACCTTAACAAATTAAGCTGGTAAAAAAAAGTGAATATTTAACGACCTTGTTCCAGAAACGTGGACTAAAGAATTTTTAACCTTTCATTTCCTTAATAAAATTATAATAAAAATCTCCCTTTAAAATATATTCATTAAAAAGTCGAATCGTTAATAAGCCTACTATCATGTTTAACAATTAAAACTACAAACAGATATCTAGATAAGCTTAATCTAAAGATTATCATTTGTTAAACTGGGAAAAAGAAAAACGCTTGCTTTTGAATTGATAAAAAAAATAATACATTATTATTTTTCTATCAAAACTCTTTTTTTATTCCAGGTTAACAAATGATAATTATTAGATTAGATTTAGGTATAGTGATAATATATGGCGATAAATCTGCAATAATTTCAATAATAAAAAGGGTGGAATTCATTTCGCTGGTCAACTATTGCGAGTGGTACCATAAAAAAACACCAAAAACCATACATTACGAAGCCGCAGAACACTATGCGAGACTAGACTAAATAGAGATGAAAAACTCACAACTACGATATTCAAAACAAACTACGATCCTAATATTTATTAGAATAAGAATAATACAAAACAAGAGTCATATATTAGAAGCCGAATTTTCCTCGATTTTACTGGTTTAGGGTATTCAGATGTTGGATTGAATTTTTGAAGAACTCACTATTCTAAACCAACATCGGCTTATCATTTGGCAAGTAAAATGTAGCTTTATGTTTGATTGGGGATATCGTATTCCTTGGATCAGTCGCGAATGTGTAAAGTTCTGGTCAAGTCCATGAGGTGTGATATGCCCAAAATTTTTAAAGGGGTTGTGTGAAAACCAGTGATAATGTAAACTACTAATTGTAGATTCCCTTACCTCTAAAGGTGTTAAAAAAGGAGAATTGAGAAACGTGAAGAAGTATTTACCTGAAACAAAGAGAACACATTTATTACTTTATGAAATAATAAGAATTGTAATAATTATAATTAAACTATAATACTATTTGGAATTTCGAATGATCTAGTTCTATGAGAATTGGGAGTGATCTAGAAATTGTTTGTAAAATCATTGAATCTCAAAATAGGGCTGTCCATATCTCTATATAATCAACCTATCATCTCTGACAATTGTATTGATTCTTATAATCAATTGGCCATTATTACTAATTGTCATCCATATGGCTCTTTGAAACCCAAACAAAATAGGGCGACACTAATTAAACTCGATTTGGTCAAGTGTTTCAAGGCTAAATCATTCTGCTTTCGTATATCAATTAGAGGCTGCTGCATATCTCTGCCCAGTTGCCAGTTCCTGCCATATACGATGACTTGCCCAATAAATGTTTACTGCCTGCAAATCAAATCGCATGTTTATCTCCGTGAGGCTATGAATGAACAACCCGACAACAAACAACACTTGACTGTTTCCTCGCTTGCCGTCATCGATTAAACCAACTAACGAGACATTATTGACAGATTATCGGAAAAGGTTTAAATTAAATATAATTGCAAATGAGATCATACAATCTATTTCCTCGTTTATAATTATACAAAACAAAAAAATATTAAGATAAAAATATTGATGAAATCAATAATCAATGTTAAATTATGTTAATCAGTGTTGGTTTAGCTAATACAAAGCAAATTGAATTAATGACAAAAGTCAAATAAAAACAGAAAAATTAAAAATTTGATTACCTCTTGATCAGAAAATGTTAAATTTAAAATTATCTTGATGATGAAAAGAACAACGGTCAAAACGTAAACAAATTTATTTAACTTTTACTATAAGCTTCTAAAATTTGCTTGATAGTCTCCGTTCTATTAAATATGAGATTTATTATATTTTTGCTGTTGGGCCCAGAACTCGGGATCTCCAATCTATTCGAGACCTCGGTACTAAGCCATCGGAAGTTCGACCCGACTCATGGGGACCGGAGGAGCTAAAACCATTAGCAAAAATAAATCTCACATTTAATTAAATAATTTTCGAGATCTTTATATTTGAATAAGATATTAATATCCAATGAATACCTCTATTTGGAGTTATAGATATTTTTAACAAATGTGTGTGAATGTTTATTTGTTGGTGGGTTAAACGTTCCATTGTCTGCGGTAATCTAACCCAGGATCTCCAGCCTCTTAGGGGACATTGGTATGCTAGTCCAACAAATAAATTTTTTCGTAAATTTAAACCGAAGCTTTTGAATATTAAAATTTCGAAAAATTTAAAATATTCATCCTTTTCTTTGTGTTCTACTCCCTAAGCTTCAGATAATCGAGTTTCTAGTGTATTATAATAAAGTTATTCTTGATTTCTTTTTTTTTTCTTTTTTAGATATATGATAAAATCATGTCTAGTCGGGTTATTAGAGTATGTATGTTAAATATAAAATTAATTGGTAAGAAAGGGTTTTTGGTAGATGGAGACATTCAGCTTGGGGCAGAGAAAGCTTCCCTTTTGAGCTCCACGCCATTTTAATTTCCATCACAATACAGATAGATGATAATGATAGAGATGATGATCGGATTGCATCACCGAAGGGCCACCCATTCCCTTCACGTGTCCATTTCAATTTAATATATTGAAATGATAGGTTATCGAATGTATGATAATTAAGATGTGTGCTGCTCCAAGGGCCGATTTCAATTTGTCAAGGCGGGTAAAAGCAGGCTACGGGGCCGACTTGGTTCCCACCAACTAAGGGTCAAGTTTAAGGGTCATCTGTCATCCTCGAGGAACCTCCGTATGCGAAATCCGTCAATTAATTATCTCGTTAATGCCTGAGTGCCTCCCTGGCCTATTTAGGTTTAGGACAATAAGGTGTTTATACTATTAAACACAATCATCTTGTTAAAGATTTAATTTGACCGTTTAAGGAGAGACAGGAGAAAGAAAAAAAAAACAAACAGAATTTTAAAAAGATGTTCAAAACCTAATAATAATGATTTGAATTTAGATAATACGTTTTCATTTACAAACAAATTTAATTAAAATAACTTTGTAGTTTGGAGGGAAAGTGGTGTAGGTTTTCCGTGAAAGATATTTATAAGTAAAAATTATTTAGAATATGTGAGGTTTCACAAAGTTGTAAATGAAAGAAATATTGAATTTCTAACTCGATATATTTTGGGCGATTAACCCATCTTCAGGAGAACATTCATGTGACTGAGTGAATAAAAGAGAGTAGATGCTACCAGGTTTAGGTAGGAGGGGCTTAGATAGGAGTGGGAGGAGGAGTTGGGGACATTTGTGAGTGTTTGTTCGAGACTAGGAGTTGCCCTCTGGAGGGGGCTGCCTATTTAGGAAGGACTTTAATTTGCTAGCCCCTCCTACCTAAACCTGGTAGCATCTACTCTCTTTATTCACTCAGTCACATGTAAGTACTCCTGAAGATGGGTTAATAGCCCGAAATATATCGAGTTAGAAATTCAATATTTCTTTCATTTACAACTTATTAGTGAAACCTCACATATTCTAAATAATTTTTACTTAAAATAACTTTGGTTTAAGATTTTTTCAGATTGTCTTCTCATGTTGGGTTGGGAAACATAGAAACTTCCCAGTTTCTCTATTACAATGTGATTTAAGGAAATTTTCATTGAGGTTAAAAAAACCAGAACTCTCTCCATTTATTTTTAAACAAAATCGAAAATTAAATCCTGAATTAAAAAGGATTAAAGATTGAGGGCGATTAATTTTTTTTCCGAGCCATAAATTGCAATTACGTAAATTCAGAATAGGTATAAAATTTAAGCAAATTGCTCTCTCTCTTTTGGGTTGTTAAGTCAATAAACCCATAAAGATAAAATCATCATAAATTAATATCGCCTACTAGTACTACTAAATCTGGAGTAAATCAAAAACAAAATCAAAATATATATAAAAATTAATCCTATTACTGTTAGTAATTGATTAAATATGTATTTTATGCTCAGGGGTTCATTAAACTCGTCAAATGATTAAAAGCTAAAAACCCTCTAAATCAAACGAAACCTTTTCAAACATTAATTTGGATAATTCAATGGTAAAATAAATAAATTTCTAATTAAATTAGTCGATAATCAGTTATAGTTGATTTTTTTATTATCCAACAATTAGTAAACATGTTGGGATCAACTGCTAAAAAATTAATTCAAACGACAAACTACGCTCTACTTAAACATTTATTATTAGCGTAAACTTGTATTTGTTTATAATTAATTGACTCGGATCTTGTTCCTTTGCGTTGATAAAACGCATCCCATCTTTTAGAGGCCATCGATGGTCATACGAGATAAGAGTCATTAATATCTGACACAATTCTTGCCAGAAGTCATTTGGCATTGACAAAAATAAATAAATAAAGGTAAAGGGCCTTTTATGGACAAGGCCCTTATGCCTCTCTCTCTTGATTCTTCCGGTTGTTCGATTGACAGAACGCATACGACATACTTGTGCCTAATTAGGAAAATGAGAAAAGCAGAGAGAAGAGTTGACTGGATTATTTCGTTGATTTTGCAACTTAATTAAATAACTACACACTGATATTATTAATCAATTAACGAGAATGAATAATCAGAGAGATAGAATAATAAAATAACAGGTGTGTTGATGGATAGCGAGGATCATCTGTTCTGATATTTAGACGAAGATCTAATAAAGTGTAATAAAAAATAAACCTAAATAATATTAGAAATTTTTTTATTGCCGGTTTTATATATCTATTAGAGACATAAATCAGTGTTAATTACTTCATTAACAAGAGTGGGAAAAAAAGTGTGAAGATTTAGCAAGCTGTTGAAGAATAACAGACATTTGGAGCATCAGCCCAGAGGCGCCCAAGAGTTAGTCATTTATCCTATTTTATAATTTATGTCCAGATTTATTCATCAAAGTGATGGGAAACTTAAACAAAGTATGGTTAAACGGAAACTGAGATCAAATCATATTATTTCTAAATAATGAAATTAATTAGATTTTGGTAGAAGTGAGCGGGGAGTGAGGAGATCAAATATCAAAGCCCCTAAATGATATCATTAATCACAAATAATGACAAGGCTTACAAGCAATAAAACAATCAAGGTTGATAGGGAGAAACATCATTAAACTCCCATCGATAAGACATTAAATGTGTAAGTGGGAATTCCAAAAACATTTCGGCCGCAATCAACAAACCCTTCAATACCCAAAGTAAAATAAGTGCAAAAAAAAAAAAAAATAAATAAATAAATAAATAACTTATAAATTTAATAACTGTGTAAGGAAGAAAACTTCTCTCTACTAAATAATATTTAAGCCTATTACACAGGTTGACATTGGTGCCGGGCTATTTTGAGCTATTCCTGGATATATGGATAGCGCTGATTCCAAAATACCACCAGTTCAGGTATATTCTCTAAAAACAGACGTTAAAATTTAAAATAAACAAATGGGTGTTAAAAAGTTTTGTAAAAACAATCAGCGTTAAAAAAATGCTATTCTCTAACCTTACTTTTTAGGTTAAGGACGCCATTTTTATTTTAAACACGGCGTTAAAATATTAAAGACACCCCTAGACATAGCATTAATTTTTAACACTATTTACTAAATGTTAACGCTTTGGCTTTAAATTTTTGTTTACAGAATAGCTATTTGAAGCAAGAAAGTGATTTTGAATAGCATTTTTTAATGCTGATTGTTTTTACATTACTTTTTAACACCTATTTGTTTATTTTAAATTTCAACGTCTATTTTTAGAGAATAGGCCTGGTTATGCTCTAATTTTAAAGATATAGAGAAAATTAAATTTTAAAAAATGTGCTCTAAAGCGGCTCTTATTTTGAATTTTCTAGATTTTTTAATGCGTTATCCCGTTAAAAATAAGCAGCTAGATGAAATACTTAGACATTTTAAGTTATAGTCCAATCAGAGGAGTTTTAGTGGTGCTTCAAACGAATAAAAGTTTAAAAAAATCGAAATTTTTTCAACATTGAAAACCCGTAAAAAAGTTTTTGTCAGCCATGAATGCAAAAAAACATATTTACAATATTCTATAATAATTCTTTATTTGAAGGCCTAATGGTGAAGCGGGCAAAATGCCTTACTGTGGCAATGCCATTAAAAAGAAGAATAAGATAATAATTCTTTAACTTTCCAGAATTCATTCATTGGTGAAAATCTATTAATAATTAACGAAATTATGAACAAAACAGTTATCAAAGTCAGGGTTCAGAGCTATTGATATATCCAAGAATAGCTCTAACTTCTAATTAAAGCACCATTTTTGTCATAAAATTTTCTTAAGGAGCCCTGGGACTGGCAAAAATGTTGCTCAAAATTTTGTTAAAAAATATTGAACTAGATTTTTGTGTAAAATATTGAATAGTCATGGATCCCTCACATTAGACAACAAAAATATTATTCAACATTTCATTGTAGATTAAACTTTTCGCGTTAGAAGGACAAAATATTGACGAGTCTGCAAAAAAATTTTTAACGCTTCACAAAATATTGAATAGTTTGATTTTTAACAAACTAGACTTGTTAGAAAAGTATTTTGTTCATAATTTGATTAATAATTAACAGATTTACAAGAATGAATGGTTTTTGGAAAGTTAAAAACTGATGGCATTTTCGGAATCAGCGCTACCCATAAACCCAGAAATTACTTTTTAAGGCACCAAAAAATGTTTTGTTGGTCTGTGTTATCTAAAAATCGAGAAGTTTGATATAAAAAGTTACTAAGCCTCAAAAAACGTAACACAATTAGAATTCAGTGAAAGAAAGGATGGTCCTTTTTTTAGCAGTGGAGATAAAGATACGAGTATCTTAGAATAAAGATGAAGGAAGAATGAGAAGAAAGAGAAAATGGAGATTTGATTCCACACCCAACTGAAAACCACTTGTTTTATATGAAATAAAAGAGATAATCGAATCTTGTTTAAAGAAAGAGAGAGAATCTCTGATGAAAGAATTATGAAACAAGCCTACACACAAACACACGATAGTAACGATACCTACACAAAATAAGCCTACATAGTAGATATTAACAAATAAATTAAATTTGAGATCAATCAACCATTGAAGAAAAGAATAAATCGATGTGGCCAGCAAAAACAAGCAAGACGGATTTAATATAAATATAAAAAAATAAATAAATAAATATATGAATCATAAACAGGATTTGAACTCTAACCTTCACTATATTAATTTCTATAATAACGGATAAGAAAATTTTTTTACCTTATAAAATTCAATTAAAACTTTATTCTAAATAATTTTTTTTTTTTTTTTTTGAAATTATAAATTCAAGGTTATGATTTAATAATAAATTTTAAATTATTAAAATTGGATAATATTGTAAAAACGCGTTTTTATTTTTCCTCACGGCGTTTCCGTATTGCATAAAGTATTAAAAAAATTTTAAAAGGATAACTATATACTATCAGTACCAAAAAGTTTATTGCTAGCCGCGACGCCCGCCTTCCGTGGGGTTCGTCCCCCCCCTCCCCGCCAGCTGGCTCGGGCTCGCCTATGGCGGATCCTCGCCTTTTCTTAATTATGAAAAAAAATTAGCATCACTATTCCAATCCGGTGCCTGCTTGAGGTTAACATTCATAGAATTCACAAATGCGGTGAATACATAAATATTTCTCTATGCATTTCCTATGGGAGAAATCGTAACTTTAAGAATTAATAACTCAAAAAGTTATATGAAATGCGAGCCGAAAATAATTTTTCTGTAATCCCTAGAAGGTCCTCTTTAAGCATATAAGATTTCGTAATCGAAAGTTGTGTACCGTATAATCACAAGTAGAAAACGCATGGTACGGATTTAATATTGTCCACTCCACTGTACATTAGCATGGCGAGCCAAATTCATTTTTAAAAGAATATCAATACAATATTCGATAAGAAAATAATGTTTTTCTTGAGAAGTCGTGATAGTTATAGAAAATATTTCGGCCGTCACTTAAGGAGAGAAGATGCATGGTCAAATCCTGTCTGTCATTTTAAGAAGAAGAGAAGATACCAAAAAGACAACAAATGAGTAGATAGAAAAGAAGTTTAAATAAATTAAGGAGTGGCTTAGGAATTAAAAATAATTAAATAGAGAGAGGAGAAATGACCAACAGATGGTTGAAGTGAAGGAAGTATAAGAGAAAGAAGCGGAGCGAATAGACGTGTGAAGAGCAACAACGAATTAATAACCTTGGAAATAAAAATAAAAATAAAAATTTGGCGTGATTGACGCACTCAAATAAAGTAAAATGTATATTCTCAAAAACATATAATCAAGTATTTATTAATTTAAATAAGCGAAAAATGTAGGTAACACCGGGAGTCGCACCACAGTATATTCACATTTTGCTCTCAAAAGTAAAGACCACTTTACTCTTGTACTTCATAAAAAAGATAGAAGAAATGGTTGCCATGGTAACAAAATATAAATATTTTTCTGTCTTTGTAAATTTTATATCGCCCTCGGGGTTTGGCGTAGGGGTTAACGTGCTAATCTCGTATACCAAAAGTCGCGGGTTCGGACCCCAGGCAGTCCGATGATTTTATTTAAGCCATTTGGATACCAGATGGCTTATAGGCGACATACTGCATGTCGACGCAAAAAATCTGGTGTGACAAGCACAGAACACAACTTCCGATTACCGAAAACTCTTGTTCTTCATAGGAAAGATAGGAGAAATGGTTGCCATGGTAACAGAATTTAAATCTTTTTTCTTTTTAGATTAAAATTTATATTGCCCGCGGGGCGTGGTGTAGAGGTTAGCGTGCTAACCTCATATACCAAACGTCGCGGGTTCGGACCCCAGGCAGTCCGATGATTTTATTTAAGCCATCTGGATACCAGATGGCTTAAATAAAAATGCCTGGACCCTAATATATATAAATTCATAAATAACGGTTATCGTAAATGTCTTATATGGCCTGAGCTGCCGAAAAGACAGTGTGAATGTGAGTGTAAGTGTGAGTATGAATGAGAAATAAGTGTGAATGTTTAAAAAAAAAAAAAAAAAAAATTACATTATTTAAGCCATCTGGATACCAGATGGCTTAAATAAAAATGCCTGGACCCTAATATATATAATTTCATAAATAACGGTTATCGTAAATGTCTTATATGGCCTGAGCTGCCGAAAAGACAGTGTGAATGTGTGTGTGAGTGTGAGTGTGAATGAGAAAAAAAGTGTGAATGTTAAAAAAAAAAAAAAAAAAAAAAAAAAAAATTTATATAAATCAATTATTATTTGCATAAGCAATTTATAGCTGCGACTTTATATTAATATGAGGGTAAAAATGAGAAATGCAGCTAAGGTTATTTCTTTATTTGGTTAATTCACACAGCTGACGTTTCGGTTCCGTGTTTGAACTCTGAAGATGGTTCAAACACGTCAGCTGTGTGAATTATCCAAATAAAGAAATAACCTTAGCTGCATTTCTCATTTTTACCCTCTTATTAATTATTATTTGGAACGCCCCCCGGTAGCCATCGATAGTATGTATTTTCAATAAATAAATAAATGTATCACCCCTAAATGCCTTTTAGTATATCCAGTAATATTTTGTGACAATTGTTTGAAGAACTCTTGGCTGATGTGATTCAGTTATTTTTTATTTTTATTAATTTGACGATAATATAAAAATAGAAAATAATTTTTTTTATTATTATTATTTTTTGCTCGATTTGTTTCTGAGAAAGATTGTTTGTCAGGTTTTATTTTTAGACGATCTGTTTGTCATTTGGACTCATGATCAGCGCCCCCTTTTGGGTGGCTTGGAGTCCTATAGTAAAGATTAGCCAAATTTACAATTATAGACTTCTCTGAAGCGTGTGTCTGTCTGTGTGTGTGAAATAGTTTATAGAAGCAAATCAATCAGACAAAAAAAAAATTAAATAAACGATGAGAAAAGGGAAGAAAAAAAAAAAGAAATTAAATATTGTATGTATATTGTGTGTGAGTGTGTGTGTGTGTCTATACTAGTATGTGTGAGGGCACGCGCGCCAAAGACTCTCTCTTTGTATGTGTGAGTGAGAAACATGATTGTAAATAAATGTGCTCAAAGCAAATCGATCACATATTCAAAAAAAAAAATAAATAAAAGAAATCAAAGGGTCAGAGAGAAATGACAAATATTACTAAAAATGAAATTAAATCGAATATCAACAAAACAGACGCCGCCATCTTTTTGTCTATTTGATTAAAAAAAGAAGCTCAACTCACCGTTGTGATTGCTAGCCATTCTCTATCTATATATGGAGTTTCAAACACTTATTAAACACATAACACATCCCGGAGATATTAATCAATCACTTAAACACAAATTATGCACTTTATAAATAAAAATTCACAATATATTTCGCACTCCCGGAATCGCGTGGTTGAAAACTCGACGTTCTTCTATAGACTGATTGATCAACGAGCCGGGAGGGGTGACGTCATCGGCACTCTGGCGGCCAACAACAATCAATTCATAGCAGCTAATTTCATTCATATGTATTTTTTTTTTTTTAATTATTATTAAAAATTATAATTATTATTATTATTATTATTGTTTATAATAACGAAAATTATAATTTTATTATTTTTGCAATGAACGAGGAATATTATTTATAATATTCAATTTGTAAAGTGAAGTGAAGAACAATCAAGAGATTTTATTTTATAGTTTTGATGGAAATTGAAAGAAATAACTACCGTAACCGCTCAAATTAAACCAAGGGCGGATTCAGAGGAGCATTTCGGGGGGAGGGAGGGGGGAGAATTTGGTGTGACTGGTCGCACAGCACACAATTTTCTCTTACTTTCAATAATTTAAAGTCTGTGCTTGTTTACCAGAATTTATACATAAATCAAATTTGTAAGTATTAATTTTTGAAATTTTATATTACAAAATCAAAAAATTTAATTTCCAAGAAAAATATTTTTTTTAATTCTCGGGGAGGGGGGGGTATTTATCCACTTTACTCCTATTGTATCTGCCTTTGAGTTAAGCAAGACCAAACACTGTTTAACCTTCTGGATAGGTGGCCATAATCAAAAATAGTGCGATCTTCACTTATTCATATAAATATAGCTGAATAGACGGTGAAAAACTTGAAAATAATTGGACGATGTTTTGCACGAAGGAACCAATCGCCTTTAACCTAAATCTGAGATAGGGGGCATTTCATTTGCACAATTGTAAACAAAATCAAAAAATGACTTTTTGTTTTATACAAAAAAAAGTGCAGTGTTGGGTTTTAAATAAAGGGGTAGATTTTCTTTTTCCCTACAAGATAGCGGTCTTATCTCAATTTGGATCACAATTGCGCTTGGTTCTTTCATACATAACATGGTCCAATTGAGACTGCTTTATAATAAAATCTATATTTTTCCCAACCAAAGGCATGCATGTTTGTAATGCTCATACTTATTCATTCTTCCCTTCTTAGTCCTTTATAGATAGCGATCATTTGTCATCACATCATGCAATCGAGAAGCGATTGCGCAAGTACTTACTCCAACTGACACGTGTTTATTCCCCCCCCCCCCCTTATCAATCGCCCATCTTCCGTCCCGGAATATGAAAAATGATCGGACAACGATGACTTTTTTAAATTTATGTTAATTGAGCGGATTTCATCACATAATAAATAATATCAAATGGCTTTATTAAACATTATATATTTATATACAGGGCGTGTATGATCAAATGCCAGATTATGACATGATTAATCTTTATATCGATTGATTTAAATTAACAAAAAAAAAAAAAATAATAATAATAATCCCCTTAAGGCGTTGCGGCTTTTTTATTTGAATATTTTTCTCCACTCACACTAAGAAAGAATATATCATCAAATTTTATAAATAATATTTTTAGTTGGAATAGACTTGTTAAAAAAAATAATAAAAATCTAAATGATGATTTATTATTCTTGTAAAGTGAAGACAACATATTCAAAAAAAAAAAAACATCTGGTGTGACTAGCGCACAGCACACAACTTTCTCTTACCTTTATTGAAAGTTGTGTTCTGTGCTTGTCACACCAGGTTTTTTGTGTCAACATATATTTAGTTCCCGACAGTACGGAACATTTGAATTCAGATGTAAAATTTATAAGTATGGGAAAATATTTATATTTTGCTACCATCTCCTATCTTTCCTATGAAATACAAGAGTAAAGTGGTCTTCAGAAGATTTCAATGGCAAAATGAGAATATACATTTTAAAGAGCATCTAAAAAATAATTGATTTTTGAATTTTAATCAAAATCGTTGGAGCGAATTTTGAGAAAATCGAAAAAAACTGAAAAAGTACATCAGTAAAGTACTAGTACTCTTTGGCCGATTTTGATTAAAAGCTTATTTTCACGGTTCAGGGGGGTGCTTAACTTAAATATAAAATTTCAGCTTCATAGCTCAGACTCAGGGGACCTCGAAACGTGAAGATCCATCAAAATCTCGACATCGAATTATTGACATGAATCCAATACTTTCTCTCTCTATATATTAACATATATAGAGGTAAGAGAAAGTAAAAATTCAAGATTCCCCTTATACTTAGGCTAACTCAAAGCCTAAGGTCAAGTTTTTATCTGATTGCAAAATATCTCATATTTTTCATCAGATGAATAATTTCCTTTTAGGATTCTTAGGTTGGCGACCTTTGGCCTTAACGCATGCGTTATCCTTCCCCTCTAACTCGGACCAATCAACTCAAGCCGAAAAATAAATTCCAATCGTAAAAACTATTCATTCGGAAATATTAGAAGATATTTATGTCCATTTATTAAAGTAAATTTGGAGATTTTAATTAAAATTTAAATGAGAATTTCACTTCAAAGGATTATTTGAATATTAATGTATTTATTTATTAAATATATATTCCTTTATCGTCTAATGAATTTTTAAAAGTTATATAGAACCAAAATATGTTACATAAATATAATTATAATATGTTATTTCTGGATACGGATTAAAGGATGGTCTCTAGAGAGGAATAGGGTCTCTACCAACGAAATTTCCCCCGAGTACAAGACAGTTTCGGTTTAAGTTTATTTCATCATCAGACGACATGGGCATATCATATGTAAATATTTACACATATACCCCCATACAGCTAGGAATATTGCGAATCGTGTATATATTGCAGAAATATTGCAAATCTTGCTGACATAGGAATAATGCAGCAACATTTCTATGTCCGCCTCTTTGCAACATTGCAAGAATATTGCGGTATTGTTGCTGTCTGAGCTGCAATATTGCAGTAATGTTTGTGCAATATGAGCAGATTGGCAATATTACTGAAATATTCCAAGCTGTCTGGGCCGTAAGAGATATATTTAGTTTCAGCCGATATATTAGAATTCAAGATATAAAATCTGGTGGGACTTGTCGCACCAGATTTTTTTATGTTGAGATATATTTAGTTTCCGACAGTATGGTACATTTGAATTCAAGAAGTAAAATTTATAAGTATGGGAAAATATTTATATTTTGTTACCATAGCAACCATAGGAGAAATTCCTATCTTTCCTATGAAGAACAGGAGTAAAGTGGTCTTCAGAAGATTTCAATGGCAAAATGAAAATATACGGTACATTTTAAAAAGCATCTAAAAAAATAATTGATTTATGAATTGTAAACAAAATCTTTTGAAAAAATCGAAAAAAAAAAAAACTGAAAAAGTACATCAGTAAAGTACTAGTACTCTTTGGTCGATTTTGTTCAAAAGCTTCGCGTCACGTCCCAGGGGGTACCTGACTTAAATATAAAATTTCAACCGCCTAGCTCCTTTTGTTCTTGAGATATTTTGTTGACACACACACACACACACACACACACACACACACACACACACACACACACACACACACAGACAGACAGACCATGCCGCGAAAACCACTTTTTTTTGATTCAGGGGACTTAAAAACGTGTATATCCATCAAAATCTCGACATCGAATTTTTGACATGAATCCAATAATTTCTCTCTCTATATATATATTACATTTATACATAGGCAAGAGAAAGTAAAATGTCTCTTATAGATTCTGAAATATTTTGGTACTGACAAAAGATATACCTAGGTCTATTAAAATATTATTTTCTAAAAACCCTTCCCTTAAAATAGGAGGGCGTATAATATTAAGTTAAAAATAAAACGGAATAAAAGTTCAAAAATTTCATTCATATTTCAAAGAGCAAGTGAGTCGTCGTGTTGGTTGCCGCGCCACAGGCGTTTCGATCTGAGAGTTTGCCTTTCTCAGCCTCCCCCTCTCTGATTTTCATTCATTCAAGATTCGAAAATGATTTAATAAAAAAAAGGCAACGGGTTACTCAAGTGTCATTAAAAACAGATGGCCTCGAGATTTCGAAACGCTGACTGAATGACGGGCTGACTGACGCGTTGGCGTTAATAAGCAACTGAATATAAACAAATAGAATTAGAATATGATTTCGACCATAACCTCAAAACAACAACAACAACAACAAAAAGGAAACAAAATTTGCATTTCCTTATAGTCTATTTCTACAAATGGCAAATACCAGGTCATTTAAGGTCACTTGTTTTAGGCGTATAAGGGAATGGGAAAAAAATTCTGACAAGTTTACCTTTTGACTTATTTATTTTTTAAATAAATAATTAAGTCTAATGACGTTATAAAAAAGAGCAATAAAATCAAACAAAATATAGATGTTTAAATTTAAATTAGCAATGAAAAAAAATAAAAGGGAGGCTTTTTTTTTACTCCCTTCACCACCCAGACTTTATTTTCCTCTGTCACATCTTGGATATTTATTTATTTATTTATTTATTCCCTTCTTTCCATTCATTCATTCATTCGTCCCATTGAGGGGACTCACTCGCTACACCTGTTAAATACTTTCCATTTCATTTATTTATAACCTCTCTTTTATAACAACTCCTTTGAAACATTTTTTTTTTTTTTTTTATTTAATCTTTGATTTATATTTAAACAAGAATTGATTTAAACTTGTTTGTTCGCCATCAAAATGAATGCATTTATTTAAAAAAAAATGGGATAAACATTTTTTAAACAATTTATGCGCTGTCCGCCTAAGGCGGAACGTGAAGTTCTGGGGCAGGGAAAAATCCGCTTAGAAGAATAAACAGACGGACACTAAAATTCTGGGATAAAATCAAATAAAAATATCTCTTCAGGGGAAGTTGTCAAATAAATACTGACGGATGTAATAATAATATCTCGAAGAATATAAATTCCAGAGTTAAAATAGGAGATACATTCAGCTTTATTCTCTTAGCAAAAACGTTAACTTTTAACATCTGAAATCAGCGTTAATTCATTTTAACATCTCCTTGCCTCAAATTGCTATTCCTTAAGCAAAAACTTTAACGCCAAAGTGTTAATATTATCAAAAGTGTTAAAAATTAATGTCATGTCTAGGGGGAGCTTTTTAATATTTTAACGCCGTATTTAATCAATAAAAATGGCGACTTTAACCTAAAAAGTAAGGTTAAGATTTTGACAACTTTGAGATAAAAGCAATATCTTAACGTCGCTGTTAAAACTTTGTTTAGAGAATAGTATTTTTAACGCTGGTGTGTGAGATAGGGCTTTAAAATAACAAATCAAGTTAGTAATGCGCATATCAAGGGGTGTAAAAACCGGGGAGGCCTGGCAACGGAGATGAGCAACAGTCACCACAATCGTTGCAGTTAAGCAATGGCAAGCGCGGCGAAAACTCGGGATTGGTGACCCCGAGCAATTAGCGTGTGGAACTTCCCCCGGTACCCATCGATACTTTCTAATTTAAAAATATTATATATAATAAAGTCATACCCCAAATGGCCTCAGTAGCCGAAAAGGGGGGTGTAAAAACACGAACAAGCAGAGAAACAGATATATTCATATGGATCGTTGTGCCTAGCATACACCAGGGTCACGGGGTTCGGAATCCGATGATTTTATTTAAGGCATTTGGATACCAAATGACTTAAATAAGGCCTGGACCCCAATATATATTCATAATAACGGTTATCGTCAGTCTTATATGGCCTAAGTTGCCGAAAAGACTGTCTGAATATGTGTGTGTGAGTGTGAATGAGGAAAAAAGGTGTGAATGTAGAAAAAAAAACCTTCAATATAAAAAAAATCAATTAAT
>JAKCPI010016306.1:0-11563 GCA_023213315.1 Euborellia annulipes | reverse complement strand
GTGTCCAGCACGGTGCTGGACACACCAGATTTTTTGTGTCGAGATACGTAGTTGCTCTTGGCACTTTAGTTTCAAACTTGACCACGCAATTATTCGTAGATGGCGCTGAGCTACGAATGCTTCCACATCAGTAAAGTGTACTTAAAACAACTTTCACGAAAAATTTCACTGATATACTTTTTAAAGGGCATCTAAAAAATAGTTGATTTATGAATTTTAAATAAAATCGTTAGAGCGAATTTTGAGAAAATCGCAAAAAACTGAAAAAGAACAACAGTAAAGTGTACTTCAAACGATTTCAACGAAAATTTCACTGATATACTTTTTAAAGAGCATCTAAAAAATAGTTCATTTATGAATTTTAAATAAAATCGTTGCAGCGAATTTTGAGAAAATCGAAAAAAACTGAAAAAATACATCAGTAAAGTACTAGTACTTTTTGGCCGATTTTGTATAAAAGTTTTACTTCTTTACACGAGTTCGGAAGGTGCCTAACTTAAATATAAAATTTCAACCTCCTAGCTCATTTCCTTCATGGTCAAAAGTGTCCACACACACGCACAGACAGACCAATTTGCGGGACCCACTTTTTTGGACTCAGGGGACAAAAATGGACTTACAGCCTGGCTAAAATAAAGACAGTTCATTAACTACTCATTAAAAAGTTATCATTTCTATTATATTTGTTTGAATATAATCAAAAAGAATGACGTCACTTTTCAATCCTCGCCTGTAAAACAAAAAAAAAAAAAAAAAAAAGAATCCTTAATAAAAATTTCACACCATAAATCAGAAAATGTTTTGTGTGTTTGTGTTTTGTTCTTCTTCAAGATCAATGGTGATTAATGTACTAGGTACCACAGAAAGAGAGAGAGGGAGAGAGGGCACTTTAGCAGATTTCTTTTCTGGCAAATGATAACAATCATTAAATAAATATTAGCATTGCATGCTAAGGGAATGTATAATAAAAGAAGTCATTTTCTTCGCATTTCGTTCCTTTTTGCTTTTCTGCCCTCGTAAAATCTGATACTGTTATTATAGGAAGAATTTTTTATTTTTTTTTTTTTTTATATCTCTCCTGAAATCAAATCTCAAGCAATTATTTCCTCTCTGTGGTTTTAATATTGATAGATAGGTATCACGTTCGTTTTAATATCAATTAGGAAGGAGTGACGTGCGTTTAACTCAAGTGCGTAATGTAATTCCCCCATTTTACTTTCTCTTACCTCTATATATATGTTAATATATAAAGAGAGAAAGTATTGGATTCATGTCGAAAATTCGATGTCGAGATTTTAAAGGATATACAAGTTTTGAGGTCCCCTGAATCCGAAAATGTAATTTTTGCAACATGCTCTGTCTGTGACCAAAATATCTCAAGAACGAAAAGACCTAGGATGTTGAAATTTTATATTTAAGTTAGGCACCCCCCCCTGGGACATGAAAATAAGCTTTTGATCAAAATCGGCCTAAAAGTACTAGTACTTTTCTGATCACTCTTTCAGTTTTTTTTTCGATTTTCTCAAAATTTGCTCAAACGATTTTGATTAAAATTCAAAAACCAATTATTATTTTTTAGATTCTCTTTAAAAATTTGCCATTGAAATCTTCTGAAGACCACTTTACTCTTGTACTCCATAGAAAAGATAGGAGAAATGGTTGCCTTGGTAAGAAATATAAAATTTTCCCATGTTTATAAATTTTACATCTTTCTTGAATTCTAATACATGGTATTTTGGCGGAAACTAAATTTATCTCAACACAAACAAATCTGGTGTGACAAGCACAGTACACAGTACACAATTTCGTTTACTAAAAGTAAGAGAAAGTTGTGTGCTGTGAGACCAGTCACACCAGATTTTTATATTTTTCCACACTTTTATCTAGGGAAAAGTATTAGAACCACGAATAATAAATAAATCTTTACACCATGACAAAAAGGACAAAAGTATTCTATTGTCCTATGGATCAGGGGAAACTACTTTTTTATGTTCCAAAAGAAAAATTTTAAAAATTCGAAAATCATTTGTGACAGACAGGCAAAATTATAAGATTACGATTAGGATTTTGGATCATAACATTTGAAGAATGAAACCAGCATATGATGGACGCCTCTCACATCAATTTAATCTGTAGTATGTCGGTCGAAATATCTGCAAATTAAATTGATGTGAGAGGCGTCCATCATATGCTGGTTTCATTCTCCGTTTCCTTCCAAAATTATAAGTTTCTTGAAAATTGGGATAAGATAATAATGATACATCATCTCATCAGTAAGAAAAACGTCGGAATTTTATTTTATATATTTTTTAAAATCTTAGCTAAATATGCTTATTTTAAAGATGGATGTTCCCAGATTAGTGATATTTTAAATAAAAATTGATTGATTTTATTTATATAGAAAGATTTAAAAACTTACTCAGAAAATGGTCATGGAATTTGAAAATTGAAACTCACCTGAAACAAAAAGAGAAAGAAAAATATTAGTAATTATTTTTGTATAATCCTTTATATAATTCAATACAATTGGGACAAAGAATAATTAGTAGTTTTTAGATTTGTTTAAAATTCGTGATGATGGAGTTAATACTATTCTGAACTTGACTAATGGCCAATGAAAGAGCAAACATAACTTTCTGCATGACCACCTTCCTGTGAGGTTAAGTATACTCGAATAAAACTTCGGGCAGGGCTCAAAACCTGTATTTCAATCAAAATCACGACATCAAATTTTAAATTCGATCGCATTACTTTGTTACTTATATAGGTAAGAGGAAGCAATAAATTGCAAATTCTTCCATCAATCATTTACAGGGGTCAGATTTATTACAGGTAGGAGAAGGTCCTGTGACTTAAAAATTTACAATACAAACGCAATTGTTTTAAGATCTCTCTGATTGGCACTCAGTCTCCAGGCACTAAAAAGATAAATAAATAAACAGACTTTAGATGAATCTATTAAATAGCAATGATAGAATAGAATAGAAGCCATTATCTGCTTAGCAAACATCCCTTTATATCTAGACAGGCTAGCTACTTATACATTCACTATGTTGATTGTCCCAAGAGGGAAACCTATAAATTATTGTATTACAATACTAGCCGCGTTACTTGTTGTCAACGGTGGGCTCCACGTCTAGTCAGAGCTCCTCACCATATACCCTTCTACTACCGTTTAATGTTTGGTTTTCCCAAATAAAAACCTCAGTCATATCTGGCTTACAGGTAGAAACACTCCATGAAGGCATATGAACAAGAAAAAAACAAGACCAGGGCTTCTTAAACTTTTCTCATTCACGACCCCATTTATGATTGTGAGTTATTTAGCGATCCCAGATAAATATACAATAAAGATATATAAATATTTTGTGGTGCCTGATTATATTCAAACCTTTGTTTGTGTGTGTACGTGTGTGTGAGTGTTGTTTTGTCACAAATACACATCTAGATTTTATAAATTCATATATATAAATATTTTACATTAAATCCTCGCGCTTTAGATTTGGCTAAGCGACCTAATTTGGGTTTAAGAAGTCCTGGACTAGATAGCAACCATGACCGTTAAAATTTGTTTTAATTTTGACTGTGCGCACACGAGTAGGGGTGATGTTTGATCTGGTCCGTTGACTTTACCTTGTGGATTCTAGAGAATCGCCGTTATACGGTGTGGATGTGTGTATCAGAATGGATCGAAAAAAGACAAGTTTTGAATTCAGAGTTGCTATAGCAGCAGACTATAGCAGTGCTGAAAAGTTTCGATTGGTAAATACAAGAAAAACAAAAAAAAAAAAAAAAATTTTAAATCGGACTACATCTTCCGATCGCGTAATCGGCCAAAAGTTTCATAAAATTAGTGAAAATCTTAATTTTTTCAAAATTTTTTTTTAATTTTATAAAGCGAAGAGCTGGTCACTGCACACAACTCAAAATCAACAACTTTTTGGTCTCGCAAGATTATTTTCCAAACAGAATAAAGGTGTCCAAAAATGACGAATTCATCTTACAATTAAACAATTAAACTTCTTTGGACTTGCGCGATCTGAAAATATACTCCTAGAAACAAACAAATTTTGTTTACTGTCTTTCAATACTTTAAAAAAATTTTGTTTTGCTATAGGAACTAAAAATACAAAGGCAAAAAATTTAAAAAAATTTTTGAAAAAATTAAGATTTTCACTAATTTTATGAAAATTAAAATTAAACACTAGGTTATTTGTTTCAAAGGTTTTATTAATTAAAAATTAACACTTGATACGTATTTCGACAATTACTTGTCACCATCAGAAGTTCATTAGAATGCAATCACTTCTGATGATGACAAGGAATTGTCGAAATACGTAACGAGTGTTAATTTTTAATTAATAAGACCTTTGAAACAAATAACCTAGTGTTTAATTTGTATATTTAATTTTTATTTACAAAATGTCTCAACGAGAACCAACGGTCCAAAGTTTAAATCTTAAAAAAAAAAAAAATTATGAAACTTTCAGCCGATTGCGCGATGGGAAGATGAAGTCCGATTTCAAAAAATTTTTTTTTGTTTTTCTTGTATTTACGAATCGCAACTTTTCCTGACTATAGCAACTCTGAATTCAAAACTTGACTTTTTTCGATCCAGCCTAGTGTGTATTTCCACCTTAGTGCAGACCCTCGCTTTATATTACCTATAATCTTTAAAATGCCATCTTTGAATTTTTAATAATTATTTCAACCAAAATTAAACATCCTCCCTAAATATAACATTCTCTATAAGAGAAATCGTAACTCCAACAATTAATAACTCAAAATGTTAGAAAGATTTCACAAAATAACTTTTCTGGTATCTTAGATCTTTGCACATATAAAATTTCATTTAAAAAATTTGATAGATATATTCCAAGGAAAAAGAATTGAATCTTTTTTGATCATGCCACGTAGTGACAGATTAAATACTATATTTTACCTCCGATAAGTGTTATTATTATATGGGTATGACGTCACCAGTTCCTTACTAATAATTTCTCATGCATTTCCAACAGCAAATGGATGTCTTTATAAAAATCTCCATGATGATGGATTACATCTGATATAGAATCAGACGGTAGAGAGAGAGAAGAATAAAAATTCAAGTGTAGAGGTGCAAGTGGGAGAGAGTTTTGTATGTCTCTGTGTAAGTGACATCGATGATATTTCATACGGATTGCGCGAGAGAGAGAAAATCGAACGATTAATAAAAGAGAGAGAGAGAGAGAATAAAAAATGAGAATGGGCAGACAATGCAAGACAAGAAAGGAAGAAGACTGACAAATTGCTCTCTCTCTCTCTCTCTCTCTCTGTACAAGAGAGAGAGTGATCAGATGATTAGAGAATGATTAAATTTAAATGATAAATGAAACTAGAACATCTTCAAAAATGATCCTTTAAGTTGAACTTGATTTTCAATAGGGCAAGGGATTGGTCATGTAATGGAAATTAAAAAAAAAAGCTTTTTACTTTCTCTTACCTCTATATATATGTTAATATATATATAGAAAGTATTGGATTCATGTCGAAAATTCGATGTCAAGATTTTGATGGAAATACATGTTTTGAGGTCCAAAAAAGTGGGTCCCGCAAAATGGTCTGTCTCTTATGTGTGCGAACAAATATCTCAAAAAAAGAAAAGTGGTTTACTAGTACTTTGTTGTTTGTAGATGGCCGTAAGGAAAATCATTTTAATTCTAAGGACCGTCGGCCAAAAGTAAACTTCACTAAACAGCACTACTTTTGCGTATTATCCGTTTATTTGTAGATATTTCGTTCCCAGTGAATATGGAATCATCTTCAGTCCAATCGACAAATGTTTTGCAAATCGCCTGCCATGAATGCAATTTTTATAAAAATTGCATTCAATGCTCAGCTATTTTGTCATATTGGATGGGAGAAGTTAACGATTTGCAAAACATCTGAGATAATTCCATATCACTGGGGTCGAAATAATTACAAATAAACGCAAAATAGGTTTGTTTGTTTCAAGCCCGACGTGGATGGGCACAAGTAGCCCAAGCCCACATTTCCCCAGATACACGCCTTCTCACGACTCGCACATGTTTCCCTTCAATTAGCTTATGTTCCCGCCTACTTGTCGATAAAGTAGTAAGCCACTTTACCACCCTAAAAACTCAATAACCTTAAGGTAGCAACTCTTCGAAGCGAACATGAGTTTTTCTAAAAAATTGTACCGCGCTAACTTGTCGCTAACTTCAAGCTGTAGAACTTTCTCTTACCCTATATTTACACATGCTCTGAATAACGTGTAAATTTTGGCGTCCACTGGCACCCAAAGCGAGAAAATCAAACACCTGGGAGCGGGCAAGTGCTTACCAGGCTCCGCCCACTTGCTTGAGGGGCTGGACTAGGGAGCTTGCCCATGGATGCTCAATTTTGAACCAAACACCTGGGAAATTACCCAAGGTTACCCAAGGATAGAACCAAACTAAGAGGAAGTTAATTGAGTACTAGTACTTTATTGATGTACAGTACATTTTTCAGTTTTTTTATTTATTTTTTTTTTTTTTCGATTTTTCTATTGGTTCTATGGTACTAGTTAAGCAGATTTTTTTTTTAAACTCCTTATATTTTGCAAATCATGTAAAATCCCCCCCCCCTCCCAAACCAAAGTTGTCTTCAAATCAGAATTATAAGTGCTTTCTTTATCCCCTCGGCTATTCGCCTAGTCAAAAATTAATTCCTCCTCAAAATAATTTTTAAATAAATATTAATAGATAAGTAAGCTTATATTTTGATAGATAAAATATATTTTCTATTTGTGAAGAAATTTTCAAATAATATATCAAATAGACCGAAACTCCTCAACTACTCTGATTTTTCGGCAAGAATGTAGGAAGGGAAAAACAAAAATAAATTTTTTTTATTATTTTCCCCAAATGAGTTTAATTCCTGATATTTTTTTAAACATTGTAATTATTTTCAGCTTCCTCTGAAGAAGAAGAGCCTTTGTGCCTTCGAAATATCAAAAATTAAACTCATTTGGGGAAAATAAAAAAAAATTTTATTTTTGTTTTTCCCTTCCTACACCTTGCCGAAAAATCAGCGTAATTGAGGAGTTTCTGTCTACAATTCACTTCACTCTTTAAGCTTCAATCAATAAATGAAATACTTTTTTTAGATATTCTGCGATTTTGATATGTATAGCCGTTACATAGATAGAAGAGACAGGTGAAATATTTTCTTTGTATTATGCATTTCTGGGATTTTAAAATGCGTTATTGTGCTACATAGGCCTACATTACTTATATCGTTAGTAAATTAGAGACGCTAATCTAAACTAACAAGAAATTTGCTTGTTTATTATACAATACAGTAATTGAAAGGAAACAGAGACAAAAAAAAAAAAAAAACGTCAAGACGTGATGAAAGCGATTCGTGCATGCATGCATGCGTGACAATTTTTTTTTTTTGAATCTACAAACGAACATGGATTGTGCATTAGTCGCTTCTTGCCCCGATACATGACGCTCACGATCAAATAAATTTAGAGAGAGGAGTACATAGAGTGGTAGTAGAATAAAGTACTCCGCTCTGTGTGCGAGCAAAACGGATTTATCCCCTTTTTTTAGTCAAAAACTTTTATCCTCTTGGCATTTGTAGCTGTCTGTCTATTATTTAATTTAAAACTTTGAAAAAAAAAAAAATTTATTTTACCCTAATTTAAACCACCAATGGGGCTTGGTTCGATATCCGAATGGCATAAATATTGTGTCTTTAGGAATTGGCATTCAGAACTGGTGTTGTAACGGAAATTTGGAAGATAAAAGAAACTCAAAAATCAGATATGTTGAAATTGAAAAAAAAACTACTAAAATGAGGAGTTGAGAGCAAAAGAGAACCAAGTCCACTCTTTGAGAAAAAATGAATCCAACTTAAAGCCTTATATTTAATTCCTCTTAAAATATACATTTATTTATTTTAAAGAGATTACAAAGAGTAAAACAATCTCGTGGCAATAAATATCCAACTCTATTTGAGATGCCTCTTCCTGAGGAAGGAAACGGGAACTCACCTCACTGTTAATCCCATGAACGTTAATTCTCAGAGTTTCCACAACGTCTCAGGTATGACAAGAGATGAAAGAGATAATAAATTTAAGGGCTGTCCAAAAATATTGCAAAGTTATTTAAAAAGATTTTAATTAAATTTAAACGATCAAACGTAGGCTCAAATTGAAGCATTCGCTCTCTTCAGTCATAAATGTCTGACACGGGGTTACTCTGAATACTAACTTTCATGGAAATAATACTGAAGTGAGTTCCCGTTTCCTTCCTGAGAAATAGAGTTAGATTATTTTTTGCCAGTAGGTGGATTTGAATATCTTTAACCTATGGCTCTGAGATAGACAATTAACTTCTTGTGTCAAGGGTCAAGGGTTCGTATCGAGTTCCTGTTATTTCAATTTAATTGTACCGGTATACCTATCAATTTAAAAATAGGAACGGGATCTAAATTGCCTCAAATGCCGAAAAAGTTCTTAATCAAATAAATAAATAATGGTGGCACCTCGGGAGTGATGGCGAAAATATTAATTTTTGATTTTTTTTTGTATTGGATTAAATTTCCAAGCGATTTCAAAATTCTCCCTTTAGTGCGGAGTCTCTTCCCAAGTATCACCTTACTGTAAACATACATAAATAAATTACACTATTTTAATCCCCCTCCCTCGGAAAAAACGGCCATTTTTTTATCAATTTTTTTTGTTGTTTAATTTTAATTTAATATAGAGAGGGTTGGGGAGGGATGATTTGTTTTCGTTGGGAAATTCAATGTCCTTAATAGGGTCGTTTACTCTAATAACGAATTACGTTTATTACTTAATGTGTTATTTAATGGAACTTGAGACAGAGAGAGAGAAAGGAGATTAGCTCCTTTACTTGCTTCCTTTCTTAAAGCAATTCGCACATAACTCATTTCAAGAATTGCCTTAAATTATAGAATCCTCCAAATTTACACGTTTATCTGTTATATTTATTTATTTAAATTTTATCTATCTTTAGGGGAGGGCATGAATCCAAATGTGTCAGAATTGTTTGACGAAAATGTTTTTATTGAAGCCAAAGATGTATAATATTTTTACTTTCTCTTACCTCTAATATGTTAATATATATAGAGAGAAAGTATTGGATTCATGTCAAAAATTCGATGTAGAGATTTTGATGGATATACATGTTTTGAGGTCTCCTAAATCGAAAAAAGTGGTTTTCGCGACATGGTCTGTGTGTCTGTGAACTAAATATCTCAAGAACGAAGAGCTAGGAGATTGAAATTTTATATTTAAGTTAAGCACACCCCTGAGACGTAACACGAAGCTTTTGAATAAAATCGGGTAAAGAGTACAGTGAGCGCCACAATTAAGTCCCCATCTGATAGCTAGAGCTTTAAAAATATGGTTTAGTACTGAAATAATTTTAAATTTGAAAAGGCAAAATAAAATCATCTGTTTATTAAAGCTTTTGTGGTTTGAAATATTATTATTAGGAGAATTTTTAATTATAGACCACATTTTTGTATTAAATATTTTTAATAAATATTTAATACAAAAATGTGGTCTATAATTAAAAATTGTCCTAATAATAAAATCATCTGTACCAAATTTTACGTTTTACCTTCTCGTTTATTAAAATTATTTCACTTTATACCATAATCTATACCATATTCTTAAGGCTAAAGCTATCAGGTGGGGACTTAATTGTGGCGTTCACTGTACTAGTACTTACTTTACTGAAGTACTTTTTCGATTTTCGATTTTCTCAAAATTTGCTTCAACGATTTTGATTAAAATTCAAAAATCATAGATATAAATATTTTCTCATACTTATAAATTTTACATCTCTCGAATGTCCGGCAGGGGCGTATATAGAAATTTTTTTCGGGAGGGGGGGCTGATCTCAAAAATTTTCCTGTGAAATTTTTTTTTTCGCGGAACCTAAGTTTTCCGAAAATCATCATTTTACCTTTTTTTTTAATGGACCCAAAAGTTTTGCCGCCCACGGAAAATTCCCTCTTTCGCGGAATCTAAATTTTCGTCCTGCGGAGCCGAGCAAACATTTCGGGAGGGGGGGGAGACCCATTATTGTCTCTTTATCGCTATATGTGTATATGCATTTGAAAAAATTCAAGGGGGGGCCGGGCCCCCTCGGCACCCCCATTATATACGCCCCTGATGTACGATACTGTCGGTAACTAAATATATGTCGACACAAAATAAAAAATCTGGTGCGACCAGTCACACCAGATATTTTTAAGGTTTTTTCGGCATTTATGGACATTTATACTCCGTCCATATTTATTTAAATTTATTAATAGACAACAATTAAATATTTAAATAAATAATTAAATGGGAAGTAGAAAACAAAGGCGATTGAATGTATTCGCGTTAAAATCGTGCAAATCGAAGAGCTTCCTTTGAGTTATATTATTATTTAAAAAATATTTATTTGCGCCAATATTTGATAAATAATAATAATTTATAACAAGTTGTGGCTGGTTCGAATTGGATTAATATGAACAGGATGCAGCCAGTAATAAAAATAATCTATTTTGTTAAAACTCTTTATTCCGGAAGATCATCAAAGAGGGCTGAAGATGTCTTTGTAGATCATAGCCGAAACGTTCCGGAATAGGGTTAAAAAAATAGAGGCTGATGGATTTGTTTTTGATGTATTTAGTACCAAGTGTACATATGTATTTGCGTGTATATTAATATCTAACAAGAGAGAAAAAAAGATTCCGAGTGTTTTTGTTGTTGTTATTTTTTTTTTGTTTTCAATTTGTTCATCCCATAATTAAATTTAAGCACAATAATAAATAACCCATGCATCCTAATATAAATAGTAAATAATTCAAAAAAAAAAAAAAAAAAATATTCATAATAAAATTATGTTTGTGTATAAAAAAAAAGTTCATTGACAGTGAAATATACATCATCATTTAAAATTCAAAAAAAAAGGGTAAAATATCAGTGTAATTAATTTTTTTTTTTATTTAATGAACTGGGAATGAAATAAAATACGTTACTAATCAAGACGTCATAGCAGTGTTTATCTAGAGTGTATTTTTTAGGAGAGAGGAAATTTAATTAAAGTAAAATTCAAAATGTCTTGTATTGATATTTGGACGCCCTTGATAGATTATATGTTATTATATATGATTTTTTATTCGAAATGAGAAGTCGCTTTTTCTAAGATTTTCTGTTTTTTTTTTGAGAGGGAACTTAACATCGAATAATGCCAGAAACTTTTATTTCTCGAAAATGTAAATTAGTATTTAATTAGTTCTTGGTGGAATCAGGGATGTCATTTGGGGGTGGGGGGCAGGGGCATTTGTCCCCCTCCCCTCAAAGTTTTGGAAGAAACTAGTCAATTCTGAGACATACAAACTCCACTCTGATCTATTCTCTAAAAACAGACGTAAAAATTTAACATCAACAAATGGGTGTTAAAAAGTAAAGTAATAACATAAGCGTTAAACAAATTCTATTCTCTAAAACAGTGGTTTCCAAACTTTATGTTACCACACGCCTCCCTTAAAA
>JAKCPI010016305.1:0-11617 GCA_023213315.1 Euborellia annulipes | reverse complement strand
GAAAGAGTTACCCCTTAAAAATATGCAGATAATTGAAACACAGTGTCAGTCCTATCGGAGGTAATTTAGTGGTGCAGAACATAGCTAAAAATTTAAAAAAAATCGAATTTTTTTAGTTTTTTTAACTTTCGACACCCCTAACACAATTTTTCCCATTCCTGAATGCAAAAAAAATATATTTACTATATTCTATAATTCTTTAGCTTTCCAAATACTATTCATTTGTGAAAATCTGTTATTAATTAACAAAATTATAAACAAAACAGTTATCAGTCTAGTAAAAAAAAAAAACACTTTGCCTGCCTATCTTTTAGGCGCTTTGCTCTCTCACCGACAGTAAAGCTCATAGGAATAAACTTATAACTACATGTATTTAGATATATAATTTAACTATTTTGTTCATAATTTCGTTAATACTTAACTGACGAATCAATGGTTTTTAGAAATCTAAATAACTATAGAACTATACTTTAATAAGGGCACCAAAATCTCTCTAACTCCCCACCTATTAAATTTGTAACAATCTCATTGTAGATAGATAGACCTTATCAAATAAAAAAAATTTGATACTTTATATTCATGCTTTTAAATGAAGATAAATAATTATTAAAAATTATAATCGCGTGACCTTTATCTATAACAATAATATAAGTAAAAAAAATGTTTCTAATAATATTTTTTCTCTTTTGTTTCAGGTAAGTGATATTTGATAACAACCTTTCGTTATTTCGTAAGTATTGATAATATAAAACTCACTCCGAAATAATATGATATTGCACTGAAAACTCCCAATTTTTTTTATTAAAACATATTCATATGTATATGATGATATTAATATGAAATTTAGTAAAAATTTGTAGGCTATAGCACCCCATTTAAGAAACTTAGGCCACTTTAAATTGAGACCTTCTCTTATTAAGATCGGGGGGGGGGGGGGGGGTGAGAGACAATGTTGAATTATTTGAGGCAAACTGGACTCGAACCCGAGTTGTATTGAAACTTCAGATCCGTAATTCGCAGCATATCCACTTGCATCCATGATATATAGGAATACAGATACAGTATTAAATGTCATCCTAATCATCTCAGGTATTCGTGGTCATCGTGTGAAACTCCCAAGTGATATTTAAAAATACTAATTTATTTTAATTAAAGTTTTATCTCTAATAAAAAATCTGGTGTGACTGGTGCACAGCACACAACTTTCTCTTAACTTCGGTAATCGAAAGTTGTGTTCTGTGCTTGTCACACCAGATTTTTCGTGTCGACATATATTTAGTTTCCGACAGTAGGGTACAATTGAATTCAAGATGTAAAATTTATAAACGTGGGAAAATATTTATATTTTGTTACCATTTCTCCTATCTTTTCTATGGAGTACAAAAGTAAAGTGGTCTTCAGAAGATTTCAATCCCAAAATAAGAATATACATTTTAAAGAGAATCTAAAAAATAATTGATTTTTGAATTAAAAAAAAAAATCGTTGAGAGAAGTTTGAGAAAATCGAAAAAAACTGAAAAAGTGCTTGAGTAAAGTACTAGTACTCTTTGGCCGATTTTGTTCAAAAGCTTCGTGTCACGTCCCATGGGGATGCCTAACTTAAATATAAAATTTCAACATCCTAGCTCTTTTCGTTCTTGAGATATTTTGTTCACAGACAGACAGACACACAGACAGACCATGTCGCGAAAACCACTTTTTTGGATTTAGGGGACCTCAAAACGTGTATATCCATCAAAATCTCGACATCGAATTTTTGACATGAATCCAATACTTTCTCTCTATATATATTAACATATATTTAGAGGTAAGAGAAAGTAAAAAGGTGGGACGAGATATATTATGAGAGTCCTGATGAAGGACTGAATGGTTCATTGGCCGAAAGTTCCAACAGTGGGCGAATTCCTCCCCCCCCCCCACCTCATCCTCTTTGTCTTGTCTCCATTTTGGGATGATCATCACTTTGAAGTCGGCACCTATTTTTACCTCAATCATTTCTTCTTGTCATCATCAGCTTCAAAATTTAATTAGGCTTTATATCATAAGATTAATAGTCACCTTCAAAACTAAGAAAAAAATTTTAATAAGAAAATAAAAATTTTGTTTGAATGGGCTTGTATAAGATTTCACGAAAGAAAGGAATAGAGGGGATATAAAAATAAATTTTATTAAAATAAAAATCATTAATATTATAAATAATAATAAATTAATATTATTCAAAGCACTATCGAGTTAACATTATTGTTATAATTTTGATCATAATCTTTATTAATGCTAATATGATGAAATTAAATCATTAATCCCCTCCTGCTTATATGCGTCAATGCCTTTACTTCTCCCCTAAGCCACAAATTTCCCCTCCTTCATTCACAAAATCCTGGGACCGCTTCTGATTGAAGAGGTTTAAAAAAAAGTCTAGCTTAAATACATACAGTAGGTACGGACAAATGTACATATATAGGCCTAAAATTCATTAATGTCAGTTGTTAGGCACGAGCTATTTGACCAACTGGAATTTTCTAATGAAATTTTGCACACTTTTAGTCACCTGTGTGGAGAGTCTAGGAAAATCCTCAGGTTCCAAAATAAATATTTGGGGAGGCTCAATAAATGCTGGATATCCTGAATTTCCCCATTGGAATATTGGGTTCTACCAATACCTATAAAAGTTGTTAAATAAATTTTCTATTTTTTTTTTTTTTTTATCTTTATTAATACAATGATATTTAGTTACATTTCTATTAATTGTCTTCACATGATTAAATGAAGAAGAGGATACGCCGGAGGTGAGCCCGAGCCATTTGTAGCAAGGTCCGAACCAAGCCGCTTGGGTAGATGCAAAGCCCACTAAAAGCGGGTCACGCGGCTAGTCATAACTTTATTTCATCTTGGTATTAGTTTGGCGATTAGTTCCTCAAGTCACTTAGCAAAAAGTGATTTTTTTCCGTCGAAAAATATAAAAATTGATTTGGAGTCGGGAGGAATAAAACCAACACCGAACAGACCTTAATCAAGCCAGACGGTAGCATCATCCTGGAGCGCTCGGCAAAATTAATACTTTCGGAGTATGTTATTATGAATTTTTTTGTAACACCTTAAATTTATTCTAAACATTAAATTTATCTTCACTTCATTTATTGGCTGAGAATTTTTGTTACTAAATCATCCTTAGAACGGATGGTTGATTTAGTTTTTGTTCTCATTCAATTTAAAAACCTTTTATTTTTCAAGATCATTGACTATTTGAGCCTAACGAGCGTTAGAGTCCTAATTACCCGCCCCTCCCGTGAATTACATCCATTAGTGTCATTTCTAATAGATGAGAATTAAGGCAAGCTAGAATTTTTTTCTTTTTTTTTTTAAATTAAATAATTGGTGATGCTATCAATTAATTACCCCAGCGGGAGGGTGTGTTCTCCGGTTGGGTGACCAACATCTTGGTCTCCCCAACTGCCTCTTATCTCTTGTGATAACCCATTGGTTCGGAAACAGACTCAAGAGGCTCTCCCCCTTCAATTACAACTCAGGCATAATTAAACAAAACTTGAGAGATAAAAAGCAACTGTCTGACTGACAAGAAAAAAAAGCACCATTTGGATCCCATCCAGATTGCATCAATCTCTCCATCCACTTTGCTTTTATAAATACACCCCACCCTTACCTATAATGCTCTGATGTGGACAAAAGTTTTACGATTCATTGAATTTTTAATTATCTTTCGACCAACTAGAAAAATTTTGTAGTGGAAAAAGCAAAAAGAAAAATTATTTTGATTAAGTTTGGACTCATCCAGGACTGTAGATTTTACAATTCAACCCGATCTATTTTGATTAATAAAGGATGTATGTTGAGACAGCCAAGAAAAAAAATGCTCTGAATGCTTTCTTTCATCAATCAGCTGGAATTCGGAGTACCATCTTCATGATCTAGAAAAATAAAAAGTTTTTAAATTGAATGTGAACAAAAACTAAATCAACCATCCATTAGTAAGGATGGTTTAGTACCAAAAATTCTGTCATGTTTATTATTATGAATGAAGTGAAGAATTCCCCAAAAGATTAATTTAATGTGGAGAATATGGTGTTATCAATACAAAAAATTCATAATAACATACGGGTATATACTCCGAAAAAATATTAATTTTATTTCGACGGAAAATATTCGCTTTTCGCTAAGTGAAATAAAGTTACGACTAGCCACGCAACCCGCTTTTGGTGGGCTTTGCATTTATCCAGGCGGCTTGGTCCGGACCTTCCTAAAACTGGCTTAGGCTCACCTCCGGCGTGGTCTTATCTTCATTTAATCATGTGTTGAAATTTTTAAAACAATTAATATAAATGTTAGTAAATATCATTGTATTTGTTAAAATAATATGAATTTATTTTTCTTTCTCTTACCCATAGCCTATATGTTAATATATATAGAGAGAAACTATTGGATTCATGTCAAAAATTCGATGTCGAGGTTTTGTTGGATATACACATTTTGGCGTCCTTGATATGGCTACAAATAATTTGAAATAAATAGGAATGGAGACTAAATGGACTTTGATCCCGAAAATGACCTTAAACAAATTAAAAAAAAAAAAAAAAAAAAATTACCATTGTATTTTTTTATTTTTTTTGAATGGGCGTGTAAGGTCCGAAGACTAGTGATCACATGGAGCCAGGAAGAATATATTAAAAATAAAATGAATAAAGGAGAAGCATAAAAGGGGAACTCAACTGCGGGAACTGAGAAGATGTCTGTTGAGATTAGACTTGAAAGTCTGAGGATTGTAGGTTTTGGGGAAGATAAACCCATTCACGGGGACAAAGGAAGAATGGAATTGACTAGTATTCATTTAAGCCGAAAAATTTTCATTATATAGGCCTGCCTATATGTATAATAATATCGACGCTATAATTAGCAAAGTGCTAACTCCACTTTTTTTCTAAAATCATTATGTCCTGAACTGGGTAAGAGCGTAATTCAAATTTTTCAGTTCGAAAAGTGTTTAACAGTGGCTCTAACAATGACAATGAAATGTTTTTTTGGCTCTCCTGAAAAATAAACAAAAATGGAGTTAGACACTTTGCTAATTATAACGTCGATATTCAATTTACAAAACAATCTACAGTATATGCTATATTACTCGACCAAATCTGAACAAAATATATCCCGATTAATATACTGATGATGGTATATAATAAACCGAAACGTTTCCAGCTGATTGGTAAAAGCATTGAGAGCATTTTTTTGGCTGCCTCTGTCTACCTACAGCTTATAGTAAATATTTACAACCATAACTTATTTTGATTAAGATCAATAACGTTGATCCGACAAAGAGAAAAAATTTAAGAGGTTTGCTCCAGACTGTCAGATGCAAGTTCAGTATGAAATAGAGACGTTTTTTCACCAGTATGCATGCGAATGATTTATGCATTTGCATTTTCAGGCGTATGCGTACTGTAAAAAGAACGAATTTTATATTGAGAGTGTGACAAATATTTTCAAGAATGGCCAGAATGGAATAAATTGCGAAAAAAAGAAAAACATACTTATTTTTTATATTTATACATTTTGTCCTCTCTTGCTTCTTAAAGAAAGTATTAAACCTAACTATGTACAATATACTAAATATTTATTCAACTTCAGGTTTTATTATTATTTTTTATGAAGTTTTAAAGATTCCCCTTTCTGCTGGAATAGACTTGTAATATGATCGATTTACATTATCTTAACGAGATACCATCCATAAAATAAATATATATTAGCTTTGTAGGATTCTGCTATGCTGAGCGATAATAAATAATAAAAAAAAATGCGATGTGCAAAGTATAATCTTAAGTTTTTATGACTAAATCGATGGAATATTAAGGGATGTATGTGATGGTATGTCGAGTAGATTTCCCATCTAGAACCGCTCTTAAAAACGTTCCCCTGGCAATAAACACGTGATTTTCTCTTTCCCCGTGGCCGTTGGACATCCGGCAATCTTTCTGGAAGGTGCAGGGCAAGGCGCATCTTCCAAGGGTCGCCAGTATTCTTATCAAGTTTCCAAGCAGTTGAGTCGTTCGTTTCTGCCGGAAATGTATTTAGAAATTGGAGGGTTCTTCTAAAGCCCTTTTTTTAATTAACAAAAAGAACAGCGTTTTCTTTATGCTAAGGGTTGGTGTAGAAAAAAAATGTTTCACTTTGCAAGTGTATATGAGGATAAAAGAAAACAGGTAGTGAATAAGAATAGGCTCTTAAAAGGAGATGAAAAGAAAGGAAGTTTATTTATCATAAATTAACGAGAATAGAAGTATATAAAAATTCAAATTAAGAACGAGGGAGAAAATAAAAAAAAATACATCAAGAAATGGTGATTTGTACTCCAGGGGTGAATTTGGATGATGTTCCCTAGCAAATACTGTCTGTCGCCTCAATTTCATTCTTCCCATTCGGGCTGTGCGACGGGCCGGTTTATCCCATTTCTCTAATGTACCTGTTTTTTATACCAATGAATTAGCTATATGGAGTAAAAGAAAGGGAGAGGCGAAAACCTGATGACTGTCTTTCCTGTTATCACAAATTTAGACAAGTTTAAAAACCTTATAAGGAGATAATATTAATTTTACCATATTTTATTCTTTCTATCAGTCCGAAAAGTAAAAATTCGATGGTCCGAACTCGTCATTTCGTTTTTTTTTCCTTAACTCCGAGTTTTTTACTTTCTCTAACCTATATATGTAGAGACAAAGTATTACGATCATGTAAAAAATTTGATGTCGAGATTTTGATGGATAGGCCTATACATTTTTTGAAGTCACCTGAGTCCAAAAAATGGGTCCCGCAAATTGGGCTGTATGTGTGTGTATGTGTGTAACCATTTTAAGCATGAAGGAATTGAGCTACGGGATTGAAATTTTATATTTAAGTTAGCTACCTTCCCGGATACTCAAAATAGGCTTTTAAACAAAATCGGCTAATTACTATAATAAATAAAATAAATTACTAGTATTTTACTGAAGTACTTTTTTAGTTTTTTTCGATTTTCTCAAAATTGGCTTTAACCAAAATTATTTAAAATTCATAAATCAACTATTTTTTAGATGCTTTTTAAAAAGTATATCAGTAAAATTTTTCTTGAAAATTGTTTGAAGTATACTTTACTGATGTAGTATTTCAGATTTTTAAATTTCATTTTTCGGCTCTTCCTTCTATAGAGCCAATGTTAAATCCCTATGTGGCCCCGGGCTTGGCATAGTTGGTCGGGCGCCTTCCTTGTATACCAAGGGTCGGGGGTTCGGATCCCAGGCAGTCCAATGATTTTATTTAAGCCATTTGGGTACCAAATGGCTTAAATTAGAATGCCTGGACCCCAAATAAATATATATTATAAATACTACTATCGTTTAAAGTCTTATATGGCCTAAGTTGCCGAAAAAGACTGGGTGTATGTGTGTGTGAATGGGAAAAAAGTGTTAAAAAAGTTTTAAAAAATCCCTATGTGGATTTGCAATTATTTTCTTTGGAACTTTTTACACATTTAAAAAAAAAATTCCAATTATGAAATTGTGTATTTATTTAGGATTCTCTTTTGTGTATAAAATATGCAAATATGATATTAAAATTTTGAAAAATAACTTTATTTCAAGCAGTCAACATTTAAAAAACAAGTTTGGAACTAAGGTGCTATGGGAAACTAAATTTATCTCGACACAAAAAAATCTGGTGTGATAAGCACAGTACCTTACCTTCGGTAATCGAAAGTTGTGTACTGTGCATTAATCACACCAGATTTTTATTTAATCTCCTGGCTGCTGCGTTTCACGTATCCTAATGACAATGTCACTAATGATAATCTAAGAATAGGATAGGTTCAAGCTAAATGAAAATTCATTTAAATCAATTGGGTGTCAATAATAATGAATAATTTGAATTGAAGCGGAAGCCTTCCCCTCTATTCCTTATATTTTCAAAGAGTATTTTATTCTCTCAATCTCTTCCCCTTCCCTCTCCTTGCTTCTCCCTCCCTGCAACCCCCTCCCTCCACCTGTCAATCAGCCAATCAAAAGAGTTGGCGCCACCGTTGGCCTTCTCTGCAGGGAAGACGCGACGCTTGCCCTGGTCAGTAGTGGGGTGACCCTTGATTAGTGTTAATCCACGTTGGACCTCATCAAAAAATCAAAGCGTCCTCAGTTGCCAGCCAGCCATGATGGATGCCAGTCCTGTCCAGCACCTGCTCCTCTCTTTTCTCATCTTTTTACTTAGGTATTTCAATTCAAATTTGCAAATTATTCATTTATTATGCTCCTCCTTTTCTTTAATCAGTAAATATTTAAAATTTTTATTATAATTTAAGATATAATTCTTCATTATCACTGGTGTCAACCTTATATGTTTGCATGCCTTTGTTTTTGTTTTTTTGTTCTCTGACATAATTTCTCTTTTTATCTCAATTTTATCTTAATCTATTTCTATTACATATAAAATATGAATGTGTCGATAGGCCATTTTGACTTTAATTAGACTTTATGAAACTCTCTCACTATGTGGGTTAGGCAATACCCTATGAATATTATTTTATAAGTAAATGAACGGTAGATTAATACTTGGATGATGTGGTAATTGGAATTTTGAAGTACAAAACAATTAAAAATATTTATCGTGATATTATTTTATTTTCAGAACATTTATTTGGCTTACTCGGCTTACTTGTAAGCCAAATGCTTTGAAAAAAAAAAAAAAAAAAATCAAGATAATTTTTTAAATTGTTTTATACTTCAAAATTCCAGTTACCACATCGTCCAAGTATTAATCTGCCGTTCATTTACTTATAGAATATTGGACTACACTAAAATTGTTTTAATAATTATTTTATATTGTAATAATATAAAGGAAATGAATATTTTCATTGAATTAGAATAGTATTTTTCAAAATATTCTGAGTCTTATAATGAACCCGACTTGCTTGTTTACCTGTGCATACTTGCCCATGTGCTACTATGAGAATGTGGTGTAGGGACAGCCAAGATGGAACATAAAAGATTATTATTTTTTCGACGTTTCGAGTGCCGATCACACTGATTATCAGGACCTACGTAACGTCGACAAAATAATAATCTTTTATTTTTCACCTTGGCTGCCTAAAAATTAGCGAATTTTTTTCAAAAACGTGTTACATATATATACACGTATATATAACTTTAATGGCATTTTCAGCCTCTTGGCTCTTTTCGTTCTTGAGATATTTTGTTCCCTCAGGGACATAATTAATCATAGAGACTATTTTGCGAGACCCACAAAACGTATATTTTCATTAAAATCTCAACATCAAATTTTTAACAGATTCATAATACTTTCTTTCTATTTATTATCATTTAGAGCAGCGTTTTCCAAACTGTGAGGCGCGCCTCCCTAGGGAGGCGCGAACTAGTCTAGGGGGAGGCGCGAGTATTGGCCACCAAAATCAATTTTCCAAATGATTGCTAGTTTTATAAATAAAATAATAAAATTCTGGGACGGAGGTTTTCCTTAATATATTAATTAAAAAAATATTTTTATATAAATTTATATTTTTTAGTACTAAAATTTTTTGTTTTTTTTTTTGTTTTTGTATTATTTTATTAAATGGGTGGGGGGGGGGGGGGAGGCGTCATACGATTAAATATTTTTAAGGGAGGCGTTGTATCATAAAGTTTGGAAACCACTGGCCTAAAGTAAGACTCATTCTAGAAAATTATACTATGTGTAAAACCCAAAGGCTGATCCAGGGAAGTTTTTCAGGGTTTTAATTTTTTTCTGACTAGACGCGAAGCTCGCCGAAAGCGATAGCATTGTTAATTATTTTATTTATTAGGATTGGATAAAGGGTTGAAAAAAATGTTTTTTAAATTTATTTTAGCTAAATCGAAGGCAAATAAATAGAAAACATTCAAAAAATAGCGTTGATTATTATTTTATAATATTAAGGGTTGATTAGGGATTAGATGAAGGGTTGATTATTTAAGAAAGGCCTTGGAATATTCCAAATCACTTGTTGACATTCTTTTCCATCTCTAAATATAGTTAGATTAGAGTAAAAGGTATTTTTTTACTTTTAATAAAAAGGGAATTGTTATTTTGATCAATTTTATTTCAAAACAAAGAGAGAAAGACAAGTCTCGTTGTCGAGTCGAGCGCGTGGCCTGCAGTGCAGGCGCCAGATGTTTTTTTTAGATTTAAAGTGAATCAAAGTGAATAATTAATATAGTGTAACCCCCCTGACCTCACCGTCAACCAGCACACCCTCTTGAGAGTCTTATTAAAGGTAATTATTATGCATTTTATCGTTGAAAAAAAAATGATAGAAACAAATAATTTGACTGCGAAAAACGATTCTTTTGAATATGAAATTAAATATTTTGTATTTCACTAAGGGTAGAGGGAGAATATAAGCTGTTGAAAGGGTAAGGGGGAGTGTAGGTGTCATTGAAAAAAAATTAGTTTTTTATTTTTTGTCTTTTTTAAACTCACACTTTTTTCTCATTCACACTCCACACTCAACACTCACACACACATTCACAGTCTTTTTGGCAACTCAGGCCATATAAGACTTTATTAATTAATGATATAGATGCATATTGGGGGTCCAGGCATTTCAATTTAAGCCATTTGGTATCCATTTCGGACTGCCAGGGGCTAGAACCCGCCACGTTCGGTACCAACTACACCAAGCCTGAGGGCATTTTTTAAAATCTTTTCTTAAGTCACTATTATTTACCATTATATTCTTTCTATATGGCTTATATTTTTGTTAATCAAATTTCCTTAATATACTTTTACTCAGGGGTGGATTAAGGGTTGAAAATTAAAATAAAATAATTTCAAAATAAAATAAAAATTGTGTGGTTCGACTCCCGGCGGCACACCCTTATTTTTTTGGATATAATATTTAATTGTAAAAATTAAAATAATTATTTATAAATGTATTCAAATTATTTTGAGAGTAATTTCACCGGGACGGCTCGCATTTCCTTAAGGGGGGGGGAGGTATGAAGGCATTAACCAGGTAACCAGGGGGGTTGATGTCCCATCCCCTATAATGCACAAAGATATTAATGTTTGTTAATTACTATATAGGCCTAAATAGTTTTACTAAAAAAATAAGTGCATTCCGTTTGAGTTAAAATTTATATTAAATATTTAGCAAATAGCATAGTGGAATAGAAACATTTTAATGTTTTTCTAAAATTTTTTATTACTGGGACGGAATTAATTTTTGAAGATTTCGAAACTCTCATAAACAGATAATAATAAAACCACTGGGTAACTTAGGAACCCATCGAATCCTTTGCAGAATTTTGTAGGGTTTTTTTCATTAGGTAGAAAAGTAAGATATGATTAGTCCACTTAGAATTTCACTGGGGTGAGTTACCGCATCTTCTAACTTTCATTCCTGATACAAATTCCACCAGCCATGAAATGCCCTTATACCAGCGTTTTTCAAACTGGGGAGGCTCGCTTCCCTGGGGAGGCGCGGACTAGTCTAAGGGAGGGCGCGAAAATTGGCCCCCAGTACCAATTTCCCAAATGAATGCTAGTTTTAATATAAATAAGACTATGATAATGATTTTTTAGCATTAAAAATTTTGTATTATTATATAAAATG
>JAKCPI010016304.1:0-16648 GCA_023213315.1 Euborellia annulipes | reverse complement strand
TTTAAGGGAGGCGTGGTAACATAAAGTTTGGAAACCACTGTTTTAACTAGTGCCTACGGTCGTCAATATCAGTTTAATTTTTTTCAACACCACCTTCAGAACCTCAAATTACTAAAATTTCTTTCACACTTTTGTTTCTATCTTCATACACGAGACCAGTTGAGATAGTTTTTTTGTGGAGGGTTCGGATGGGAATTAGATCCCCGCTGGCTACCGCCCTGGTCATATATTAAAGTAGATATTTAAAAAATTCTCATTTACGAAAGTAAATTAATTCATTGAACAAAAAATATTCTATTTTTTTTATTTTAAATGAGTTAATACCCAAATATTCCATATTGTTTTCCATGGAATTAAATTTTTATTAAAATGCCATCTGCTCGGCTTTTATTTCAATATAATGAAATAATCTTATTTAAGCCGATCACTGTCAAGTGGGAAACTCTCTCATTCTCTCTTTTACCAAATGTATTCATATATGAGTTCCGTATTTTCTTTCTTCTCTTAGTTTCCTCTTTTCATTTTCTATGAATCAGTTGTAAAAGGTGGAGGAAGCGCTCTCTGAAGTCATCTTGAAACTCTCAGGGATTAAATGGTTTGGAATTAAACAAAACATCGCCATACTAGAAGGGTTGAAATCCCCCCTTTCCACTCTTAAGTCTCTAAGTTTGTAACCTCTCGCCTTGTAAGACTCAAATGCGTTTAGTTTCCATCTACATGGTTACATTATAGATTTAGCAACGGAGGAATTTAATTAAGTTATTTTTTTTCTTTTACTCAATTTATTCTAGTAACTCAATTTTGATAATGTTCTAAAAAAAAAAAGATCTAGTATTTTATTTGTCTTTATCTATAACGATTTGTAAAAATTTTTTGTTTTGTATTGAATCGTATAGATTGGTTCAATCTACTTTTTTTTTGCTGAATATTTATTTCTAACTGGATAAACAACCCTTAATCGATTTTCATTTCGAACTTTATTTTGTTAAAAACAATTTTTTTTTTACTTTCTCTTACCTCTATATATATGTTAATATATATATAGAGAGAAAGTATTGGTTTCATGTCAAAAATTCGATGTCGAGATTTTGATGGATCTTCACGTTTTGAGGTCCCCTGAATCCAAAAAAGTGGTTTTCGCGACATGGTCTGTCTGTCTGTGTGTCTGTGTGTCTGTGAACAAAATATCTCAAGAACAAAAAGAGCTAGGAAGTTGAAATTTTATATTTAAGTTAGGCACCCCCATGGGACGTGACACGAAGCTTTTGAACAAAATCGACCAAAAAGTACTAGTACTTTACTGATGCACTTTTTCAGTTTTTTTCGATTTTCTCAAAATTTTCTCCAACGATTTTTTTTTAAATTCAAAAATCAATTATTTTTTAGATTCTCTATAAAATGTATATTCTCATTTTGTGATTGAAATCTTCTGAAGACCACTTTACTCTTGTACTCCATAGAAAAGATAGGAGAAATCGTTGCCATGGTAACAAAATATAAATATTTTCCCATACTTATAAATTTTACATCTTGAATTCAATCGTACCCTATCGTCGGAAACTAAATACATGTCGACACAAAAAATCTGGTGTGACAAGCACAGAACACAACTTTCGATTACCGAAGGTAAGAGAAAGTTGTGTGCTGTGCGCCAGTCACACCAGATTTTTTAACTTTCTGGTACTCTTTAATATATATTCACTATTTTAGTTTTGGTTGGATATTTCATCTTCTTTATTTACTTTATTAAATAAAGAAAAAACTAAAAAATTCCCTTTCAGAATGGAATTTCACAATACACAAAGATGAAAGTGATTTTTTTTTTTTCTAAAAAGTTAAGAATTTTAATTAACTATTTGTAAATTTAAGGGGTTATCTCAACTAAATCGATTCTGAGCATTCCAAATTCTGCAAGGGTGAGCATCAAAGAAACAGTGAGATCAATATTGGACTTAACTGCAACAACTTTCTACCCCTAACAATCCCCATCGTCATGAACCAAACCAACAAAAATTAATTTATTAATACAAAGTGTCCAGTTGAATAAAGGTTTTGAAACAATAACAGGTTAAATTCACAATTAATATTTAACTTTAACAATTAGTGGTCAAAGGTCTTTGTTCTTATGTAATGTTATTGAGACGGATTCAAAACTAAATCAGAATGTAAAGGGTTAAGGGTTTACTCTTGGATTGCATGTGTTCGAGCAGGTTTTAGAATAATTTATTACAATTACAGTGAAAAACTTTTATTTGGTTGATGACTGTTTTCAAAGTGGTAGACCAAATGAGAAGCACACCGATGCTTCGGATAGACTGGAGATCCGTGGTACATTTCCAGAGGGCCATGGTTCGTTTGGTTCACTAAACAAATAAACATACTCACAAAAATCGTATTTTTTTTACTTTCTCTTACCTATATGTATATGTATATACATAATATATATAGAAAGTATTGAATTCATGTCAAAAATTCGATGTCGAGATTTTGATGGATCTTCACGTTTTGAGGTCCCCTGAATCCAAAAAAGTGGTTTTCGCGACATGGTCGTCTGTCTGTGTGTGTGTCTGTGTGTTCAATTTTAAAGCAAGAAGGAATTGAGCAAGGAGGTTGAAATTTTATATTTAAGTTTTATACCCTCCTGCACCGAGAAAATAAGCTTTTAATCAAAATCGGCCAAAGAGTACTAGTACTTTACTGATGTACTTTTTCAGTTTTTTTTACGATTTTCTCAAAATTCGCTTTAACGATTTTGATTAAAATTCAAAAATTAATTATTTTTTAGATGCTCTTTCAAATGAATATTCTCGTTTTGCCCTCATAATTGTTTGAAGCACACTTTACTCTTGTGCTTCATAGGAAAGATATGAGAAATGGTTGCCATGGTAACAAAATATAAATATTTTCCCATAGGCCTACTTATAAATTTTACATCTGACTTGTGAATTCAAATGTTCCGTACAGTCGGGAACTAAATACATGTCGACACAAAAAATCTGGTGTAACAAGCACAGAACACAACTTTTGATTACCGAAGGTAAGAGAAAGTTGTGTGCTGTGCGCCAGTCACACCAGATTTTTTAATATAAAAATATACACCTAATTTTTCCAGTGTTGTCTGTCAACAAAATTATATCTTTGCTCACAGGGCTATTTGCTGCCCTTGTCAGACTTTTGAATGTTAAATAAGTGCCGCCCGTTCCCTTCGACCTCTTCGAAACACCTTTGCCCTATTCCCCTTGGCTACCGCCCTATGACCCATCTAACAGATCTAACAGGAACTATTATTAAATAGTAAATTTTACACATTTATTTTAACAACAACCTCAAAGAAGAAAGTTAAAAAATTACTTTATATTATTTACTATTGTTTACTTTAGGTCTCCTTTGTGAAATAACAAATTGATTTTTAGCACGAAAACAAATGACGTCACTTTAAAGAAAAAGCGTGTACTTATTTTTTAAAGAAGTTTTTTATTCGACTCTTTGAAATATTGCCTTAAAAAAAAGCAATTTATATTCGTCCCTCTTTTGTAAGGGTATAAGTTCTTAATTTGGAATAATTATATTTGAGTTTCCACAAGTTTTTTTTCACTTTCCTATACCAAAAAAGTTGAATAATTTTTCTTAAGAAAACTTTATTAGGATGTGTCTTGGTCCAATTCCAATGATGAAATAACAGATGTATTTCTCCTATATATATAATAGAAATTCCGACAATGGGTATTCTCACCCAATCACGTGGTGATATTATACTTCGCTCGTTACTTCCCCCCCCCCATCTTTTATGTGGTATCACTCTTACCTTTCCTTGCTTTTTTATTATTCCGAAAACTCAATTTATTTGTTCATAATTTATAAATCTCTACAAAAAAATGTTTATTATTCCTACAAGTAAAACATTTGTGTTTGAAACATTGTTTAAAAAAAGTAATTCGTGCTCCCCTATCGAGTTGTTAATTTGATATAATTATATTCGAATTTTAAGAAGTTTTTTAATATATGCGAAAAGGTAGGAAGTGATTTGAAGTATGCAGGGAAGAGAGAGAGAGGAAGCATAAAGGAAACCGCTAAAGTAAAACTAAAGAAAAGCTCCATCGGGAATTAGCGAGCGAGTTGTGCGGGATTAAAAGGGAATAGACAGAGAGACAGACAGGGTGGGAGGCATTGCATTTCGTGTGATAAATGACCTTACTGGGAAGGTCTCCCTCTTTGAAGGGGGAGATCATTCCCTAAGGGGTGGCGATATTTCCAACTGGGGGTTGAGTTGGGCGGAGGGGGTGTAAACGCTAATTAAACGGAAGGATGAAATCCGCGGTGGTTACATTTTAATTGATGAATAAAATATAAATAAATATGCGTGAAAAAAAATTCCTCCATGTAAATTTATGCTAATCGTTTTGCTTACAATTACAAAATAAGGATTAAATGTATATACAGTATAATCACTTAATTTAAAATTTGAAAAAAATATAATAACAAAAGGGTTATTCCCTTTTGTATATATTTTCGAATCATTTCAAATTCGCTGTACATATGGAAATTATTTATGAAAACTAATTTTTGTCGACGTTTCGGAATTAAACATCACAGAGAAGACAAATCAATCACAAATTTATTTCTTTGCCTTCTTTATTTGTTAGGTTTTGAAAAAAGTTTAAAAGTAAATTTTTTTAATTTACTGCTTTTGCTATTCTAGGTGCTTGATTGTGTCATTTCAAGAATGGGGAAGTCAATTTCCCCATCGCTTGTCACGTCATGTCACAAGCTTAATTGAAAGCACTAATCCAAATTTCAAACGTGGATTATCATTGATCCTAGAATCTTTCATTATTCTGACTCTCTATCCCAGATCAGCTGGGTTTATTTTTAAATACTTACAAAATCAATACAAAATTGACTTCTGAAACAAAATTTATTAAAAAAAAAAAATATGGTTGTAGGTTCAGGAAATTTAGCAGATTCAGAATTTAGCCAAAAGGAATTTTATAATTAAAAAATTTAATAAGGAAGAAAAGGACGGCAGCCTTCCCGGGAAACAGCCATAAGGTGAAATAAAAAACTTTATATTCTGTTACCGACTTTTCGAAAGCTAGTCGCACTCATCTTCACACAGAATTGTCAAAATTAAGTACAGATGGTGTGGTAATGCATATTATTATCATGTTTAAACATGTTTGTATTATTTTGAATCGCCATAAGTGTGTGCAAATATACAAAACCATTCAACAAACAACCAAACTGCATTAAAACAGCAAATGATGGCAATACATAATAATACAAACATGTTTAAACAAGATGATAATATGCAGTACCACACCACCTGTACTTATTTTTGACAATTCTGCGTGCCCTGAAGATGAGTGCTATTAGCTCCCGAAACGTCGGCAACAGAATATAAAGTTTTTTTATTTTTTGACTGCTGTTTCCCGAGAACTCCCTTCCTCTTCTAATTGAATATCTACAGCCATTAATATCAAGAAACTAATTTAATAATTTTAAAATAAAAAATATCATTTGGCCATGATGAAGAGGGCGACGTGTTCTCGAAACGTCAACAAAAAATTTTATTAAATTACTTTTGTTTGAATCCTGATTTTCTAAATTATCTTTTAATTTATTTTTCCAAAACAAACATACAGTATATCAGACTTACTAATTATTATTTTAAATCTTCATTAACGACCTCTGACTTATGAGTTCAAAAAAAAAGAATAGCTCAGTAATCCGAGAGCTAAAATGAAGTAGATTAATATAGCTGGCAAATGCTAATGGAGGCAAACACTCCAAGAATCAGTCAAGCATTCTCTGTTGTTAATTTCTAAGGAGATATAGCTTAACAAGTGTGCATGCATGACCTGCTTTAGAGGAGCACTGGAGCAATTAAGAGAAAAAAATCATTTGTATTTCGAATTCGATTACACCCCTTGGTACTACCACAGTTAAGCTAATTCTTGTTATAAAATTCTAATGAGATTCTTGTCACCTATTATTTTTTGGCTTCTTAATTAAGAGAACATTTATCTTGATTAGAAAAAAATCTGGTGTGACTGGCGCACAGCACACAACTTTCGATTACCTAAGGTAAGAGAAAGTTGTGTACTGTGCTTGTCTCACCAGATTTTTTGTGTCGACATGTATTTAGTTTCCGACAGTTCGGTACATTCTATTTTCAAGATGTACAATATATAAGTATGGGAAAATATTTATATTTTGTTACCATGGCAACCATTTCTCCTATCTTTTCTATGGAGTACAGGAGTAAAGTGGTCTTCAGAAGATATCAATGACAAAATGAGAATATACATTTTATTGAAAATCTAAAAAATAATTGATTTTTGAATTTTAAAAAAATTCGTTGGAGCAAATTTAGAGAAAATCGAAAAAAACGAAAAAGTGCATCAGTAAAGTACTAGTACTCTTTGGTCGATTTTGTTCAAAAGCTTCGTGTCACGTCCCATGGGGGTGCCTAACTTAAATATAAAATTTCAACCTCCTAGCTCATTTCCTTCATGCTTAAAAATGTACACACTCACACACAGACACACACACACACAGACCAATTTGCGGGACCCACTTTTTTTGGATTCAGGGGCCTCAAAACGTGTATATCCATCAAAATCTCGACATCGAATTTTTGACATGAATCCAATACATTCTCTCTATATATATATTAACATATATATAGAGGTAAGAGAAAGTAAAAATAATAATTAAACTGTTAAAAATTTTCAAGGAATATTGTTGTATATGAAGTTTGTTACACAAACTTTTTATGAATTTTACATTCGGGCATATAAAAAAATACTAAAAAAGTAAAAATGAACTTTCATAAACAAATTTATTAAAAATTTTATAAACCGGTTTATGAAAAATTGCATATAGGCTACTATATAATAATAATATAATAATAATAAACAGATTACAAATTAATAATGAGAAATTTTTATTTTATTTCACAAGACATTGAAGGGGTGACAAAAAAAAATCAAAATATCTCTTGAATTTAGCAAATTATCCCCCCCCCCCCATTGTATGATTATATTCATCATTACTACCAACTTTCGTTTAAATATTTTAATATATTTTTCTCCTTCAGGGCTTATTACTGATTTAGAATTAATAATCAGAACAAATTTTTGTTAGATCATGTTTTTTCATGATAAAGTAAATTCATTTCATATATACGTTCTAAATCAAATAAATATTGAAATTTTAATATTAGTAAAGTTCAAATATAAAATAAAATCTTCCATCTTTCGCTTTTAATATTAGCAAATGTTTAAATTGTATAGCAAAAAGAGGGAAAGAATATTGAGTCTGTATGTTGAGTTGGATTAACTTCGAAGAAATTATTAGGGAAATACGATGAGAGTGAGCGAGAGAGAGCGAGATCAGCATTTGTAAAATGGGGAGGGGGATCTCTATTTTTTAAAAGCAAAATCCAATTAAAAGAAATGGAATTGAATTAGAAAATGAAATATTCACTGAGAAACGTTTCCAGATATATTCAAATAGGAAACAGTAGAGTAAAGTGTCTTCAGAAGATTTCAATGGCAAAATGAGAATATACATTTTAAAGAGCATCTAAAAAATAATTGGTTTATGAATTTAAAAAAAAAATCGTTAGAGCGAATTTAAAACTTAAAAAATTCGATTTTTCTAAATTTTAAGCCGTTTACGGCACGTCAAAATTATTGGGCTGAAACTTTATAGTTATTAAAAGTATTTGCATATTTTTGTCTTCTTAAAAAAATCTTGAAATTTCAAAATAAGAGCCGTTTTAGAGCACATTTTCTATTAAAATCTATTTTACTCTATATCTCTAAAACTGTGCCTGATGGGGAAAAACTGAAATGATATTTGAATTCAGCATGAAAAATACTTCTAGAATTTCATTATTATATATTATTATTATATTCTTTATTCTTGTGAAAGAAAAAAAGTTCATTTTTGTCGACCAGTGAAAATGGAGACTTTTATTTTGGTGAAATCCGTATTTTGGTTGAGAAAGCCCCTTCCTCCTGGTGCTCATTACTTTGAGGAAAATACCACTATACCTCGTTGATCTTCCGTTGGGCCCTTTGAAAGGCGTCAGTAGCCTAAGATGCCAAAAAACTTTAGAAAAAAAGGAAAAAATACTCGATACTTAGTGGTATCGATACTTTTTCCTTTCCCTTTCGATACGATACCAAGTACAAGTATCGATACTTTTTTTCGATAACTCATCCCTAGACAAGCACAGTACACAACTTTCGATTACCGAAAGTAAGAGAAAGTTGTGTGCTGTGCCACAGTCACACCAGATTTCTTATTTATCAGATTTAAAATTTCTACTTTCTATAAAAAAAAGAAGATTGAAAATAAAATAAAATTACATTTGAATGAAAGCCTAATGTGGGATTTAAACAAATTCCAGAGTGATAATAATTTACTGAAAACCCAACACTAGAGCCAAAGTTAGAAGAGCCCTAACAGCCTGGGCAGAGCAGAGATTTGCCTATTCTAAAGCTTGCATTCTGTAGTATGTGGAATTTGTCAATTTGTGGAATTTGCCAAGTTTGGCTAGGAAGTCAGTGGGTCTTAGTGAAGATATTTGTTCCAAGTCAGAGATAGAGCTCGGATGGGGTTAATCTCAAATCCAGGGCCAGCGCTAATATGTCCGATTAATCGGTGGCCTGATGCGATGTTTTTTTTGTAGGAACCCTATTTAGATATTTTTAAAGAAAATAGTGGTTAATTTTTGGGTAATGAAATATTAATATTTTTAATTAATATATATATTTTTGACTTACAAGTTAGTATTCAATGTACTCGTATATCATTAATTATACATTACACTTCATAAGTCTCGGTAATTTGGCGAATAGATAGATGCCTCAGTTTAAGAATTAACACTCAAGGTCTGATCCAGAGGTGTTTCTCGGGGGGGGGGGGGGGGGAAAAATTTTTTTTAATTGGGGGTTTAAAGCGCATTCTGTACTTGTTTGCCCGGATATAAATAGAAATCAAATTTTTAAGTATTAATTTTTAAAATTTTACATTAAAAATAAATTTTTTTTAGAAAAAAATATTTTTTTAGAAGAGGGATAAAAAAAAGAGAGAGCAGCTAGTTTACTTTTCTTTTTGCTGACGTTTCGGTCCTGTTTAGGGCCATCTTCTCTCTCTACTCCTCATTCATAAACCAAACTCGATAGAACAGTCACAGAATTTTACTCGCAGACTTTACCATTTCATTGTAAAATATCTCACCTACTTATCATAATATATATTGTTATAAAATCGACCAACTATGTTAAATATAGGTGAAATATGGAAATTGAAATTTATAATGACAACCCTAATGCTCTGAAGATGGCCCTAAACAGGACCGAAACGTCAGCAATGAGGGTTTAATAAAAGAAAAGAAAACTAGCTGCTCTCTCTTTTTAAAAAAAAACAAACAAATTTAACCACTTTACCCAACCAAAATTTCCACAAATTTTAAAGAAGGAATATAGAGTTATATAATAACACCCCCGACAAAAATTTAACAAACCCAAAATATATATTTATATACTTTTTATTTTTTTCATTTTCCAAAATTCCAAATTTTTTTAAAATTCAAAAACAATTATTTTTTAGATCTCTTTAAAATATATTCTCATTTTCATTAAACTTCTAAACCACTTTACTCTTTATTTCATAGGGAAGATAGGAAAAGAAACAAAATATAAATATTTTCCCTTTTCCCGCGCGGGCGCCACAAAACGGCCCCCCACCAACCTTGTTATCCTTCTACTACATCAACTACACAGCTATAAAAAAACCTCCAATATTAAGTATTTTTTTAAATCTCGGGGGGGGGGTGCCCTTTTACCCCCCTTGTTAACAATTGATACCTATTTCGAAAATTACTTGTCATCATCAGAATGTAATCACTTCTGACGATGACAAGAAAATGTTGAAATACATTTGGTATCCAAATGGCTTAAATAGAAATTAAATAAAATCATCGGACTGCCTGGGGACTGAACCCGCGACGTTCGATATAGATGGCAGGCACGCTACCAACTAGACCAAGCCCGTAGGCACACTAGTGTTTAATTTGTATATTCTAAAAAAAAAAACCTTCATGTGTAGATTGTTTTCTCTTACCACATCAGTTACGCCTCTCTTAATCGTTGAGAGTTCTTTTTTTTTTAAGCAACTAATTTAAGTATTTAATTTATATCATTATTTCTCTATCTTATAAGAATAATCTTCTTAAAATATAAGGATATTATGATATAAATCTTATTCGTATTTTATTTCCTTGGCGTTTTTGACGAAAGATTATATTAGTTCCATTTCTTTAGAAAGAGGGTGAATTTTTTTTTTCATATTTTTGGTCACGCTGTCGAACACTCATGATATGGCTTATAATGAAAATATTAAAAAAATAATGCAACGGTGGCCACGTTCATTTTTTGAAGTAATTGGGTGGAAAGTGAACACTTAAGAGGGGCGTATATCAGAACAGGGAATATACATATTTCGTATTTGCTCTCAAAGAAATATCCTTCGACGCTTGAGAGAGCTCTTTCTTAAATTTGATATTAGTATATGTCGTAGAAAATTAAAGAGAAATGATGTATTTAGAAGGGGAATTTTGGAGTAAAAATTAGAGGGTCGTCTCCCCCCCTTTCAAAGAAGTCAAAATTATGCTTGACTATGATTCAAGGGCGGATCCAGAGGTGTTTCTCGGGGGAGGTAATCTGGTGTGACTCGTCGCACAGCACCAGGGGCGTATATAGAAATTTTTTTCGAGGGGGGGCCTGTTCTCAAAAATTTTTTCATGTACCGTTCGCGGAACAAAAATTTTTCCCGCCCGTAAAAATATTTTACCTTTTTTTTTTAGAGGAGCCAAAATTTTTCCATGTTCCGTTCGCGGAACCAAAAATTATTTTCCGTCGTAAAAATATTTTACCTTTTTTTTTAGAGAGCCAAAATTTTTTCCACCGGCGGAACCATGAATTTTTTCATGTACCGTGCGCGGAACCAAACATTTTTCCCGCCCGTAAAAATATTTTACCTTTTTTTTAATTTTACTCTTTTGCGGAACCTGCTATTTTCCTGAGAATATAAATCAAATCATTTTTAAGTATTGATTTTTAAAATTTTACGTTAAAATTATATTTTTTTGCGAAAAAAGGTATTTTTTCAAACTCGGGGGGGGGGGGGAATTACCCCCTTTACCCCCTTGTATCCGCCCTTGCTATAAGATCCGATGACATTTTGAGTTGAAATAGAAAATTTCTCCACTGTGGGGTCAAAATCATATAAAAAGACAAACATTAAAAAATCCACTAATAATTACATACAGCAGAGGTCCGCGAAGTGGTTGCTGGGGTCCACGAAAAAATTCTAGTTAAAAAATTATTTGTTGTTTTTCCTTATTTATTATTTAATTTATAAAACTTAAGCAATCATTTGGAAAATTGCTCGCTCTGGCTGGTATTCGGGTCTTTTCATAAACTAGTCCGCGCCTCACAGTTTGGAAAACGCTGATGTATAATATACTGGAAGGCAGATGCATCAATAAAAATATAAGCAACTGGATGCTCACAGAATACCGAGACGTTTCGGTTCAAATTTATTGTCCTGTCCCTTCATCAGTCGTTGATTCATAAACTGAGTTGGTTAAAGTTAGTCGAGGGCGATACATTTATTTTCTTGTACTGCCCTTTGTGCAAATAATAGCGATGAATAGGTCTACACATTTATTTATTAGTATGATTTGATCATACTCGCGCTAATAAAGGGGGGGGGGCTTTATAAATTTCCTAAAGATTATTTAATCATTTATTATTCCTCTCTTATAGTTTTTTTTTAAATAATTATTTTATCAACATTTCAAATTATATTATTTTTTATAGGTATCCCCATTCAATATTTAGATCTAATATATTTCATACAATACACGACTAAAAAAACTAAATAATCCTATAGCCCTTCGAAGGTAAGGGATATTGATAAGTGTCATTCAATTCTAACACGAAAAAATGTATTAATTAGGAATTTCTATAACACTAATGGTCCTATAGCCCATTTGTGTGTGAGATTATAGAAATTGCCAATTAATACCTTTTTTTCGTGTTTGATTGAATGATACTTATTAATATCTTGGACAAGTTACAGCTTGTCGTAGATGGCAAGAGTCCACCTGTCTTGGGGTTATAGAGCATTTAGTAGTGAGTTGGTGGCCGATGAGAGAGGTCGAACCCACGTTGGATTCTCTCTCATGGGCTTTATACATTTAGTGTTGTGAGTGCCATTGAAGAGTGCAGCTGGGCGTCCCTTGGCCTCCCGACAAAAAAGTCAATTTCTCTCAAACTACGAGCCCGATTTAGGTAAATCCCTTCCCAATTATATTATAGGATTATATTTTAATAATTTATAATATAATTTAAGAATATTTTTACTTTTGATCGAGAAATTAGCAATTCGTTTTAAGATTTTAAGGGGAAATCAAAGTAATGTTGTTCTTATAACTTATTTATTTGAAAATTCCAATAATACACACTTTACATAAATAAATTGTATATTATCGACAAGTAATATAGGCATTAAATTCAATGTGTTCCGACGTTTCGGGTGCTCGAGACTCCCTTCCACAGGGCAGTCATGTTATTTTTTTTAAATAAATTAAGCAAAAGGTGAATATTTGAATCTGTGAGCGCCTCATTGTGCAGTGAGTCGATATGAACATTTACATGGGCTTAGAGTAATCAAAATTTTATTTGAATATAGAAGGAGACGGGGAATAAAAATCTGGTGTGACTGGTTGCACAGCACACAACTTTCTCTTACCTTCGGTAATCGAAAGTTGTGTTCTGGGCTTGTCACACCAGATTTTTTGTGTCGAGATATATTTAATTTCCGACAGTACAGTACATTTTAATTCAAGATTTAAAATTTATAAACATGGGAGAATATTTATATTTTGTTACCATGGCAGGCAAGCATTTCTTCTATCTCTCCTATGAAGTATAAGAGAAGAGTGTGATCTTCAGAAAATTTCAATGAGAATAACAAGTATACATTTTAACGAGCCTCTAAAAATAATTGATTTTTGAAAATCGTTCTAGCGAATTTTGAGAAAATCGAAAAAAACTGAAAAAGTTCATCATTAAAGTACTAGTACTCTTTGGCCAATTTTGTTTACCCAGTAAAAGCTTATTTTCGAGGTCCAAGGGGATGCCTAACTTAAATATAAAATTTCAACCTCTAGCTCAATTCCCTCATGCTTTAAATTGAACACAGATAGACACACACACAGCCAGCAGACAGACAGACCGACCATGTCATAAAAACCACTTTTTTAGATTCAGGGGGCCACAAAACGTGTATATCCATCAAATTCTCGACATCGAATTTCTGACATGAATCCAATACTTTCTCTCTCTATATATTAACATATTAGAGGTAATAGAAAGTAAATATTTATGTGAAAGTGTCCATTATATGCTGGTTTTATGCCTCGTCTCCTTCTATATGTACAGCGAGAAATTCTAATCGTAATTTTATTTGAATTTTTTTATTTTTACTTATGCTTGATTTCATTTTACTTTCTCTTACCCTATATATGAAATATATAGAGAGAAAGTATTCGATTCATATCAAAAATTCGATGTCGAGATTTTTTTTTTTCTCTGAATATGAACAATTTTTATTGAAAACTTTTGTGATTCACACGTAGAAAATAAAATCCAATAAAGATCTATCTCCCTTCCTTATTTTATAAACTGAGGCTTCTAAGCGGGACTTTAATAAATTTATTTTATTTATTTTAAACTTGGGATCATCAAGCTGTTCTCCAACTTTGTCCCTCACTGTACGTAATGTTGTGGTGATTTTTTATTCAAGATTCTTCTTTTTTTGACGGTTATAAAAGCAACATTAAGTAAAAGGTGTAGCCTAGCTATTTGATAGAAGTAATATATAGTAATATTATAATTAGTGTAATTATTGCATTCAAATCTTGTTCTTTGAGTCAGAGGTTAGCTTTAGCTTCCCTTCCCTTTTTAATATTTTTTTTTTTGTTTATTTTTTAGAAATCGACGAATCGTCTTCGAGATTTAACATCATGCAGAGCATCCGCCATCAGTCATCGCCTTCACGTCAACCAGCCAGTCACCTCAGCAGAATCCACGAGTGTAGCAGCTACAATTAAAGTCTGTATGAACATGTACGTGGGCGTAGAGTAAGCAGCTTAGGATTTTCAAAATTTTATTTGAATTTTCTTATTTCGGCCTAAATATAGAATATTTTCACATAGGTGCATGGATAGGATGTTATTAATGCAATTCTCCCATTTCAGAGTCCCTTTTAGATAGTTAATAATTTAAATTAAAGAATGTTTAAATGAAAAATTAATTTTTTATTAATTCATTTCATTTTTTTTATTTTTTAAAATTACTTTAAGACTAATTGTTAAATTTCTTTCTAAATTCATTTAATATCATAAATTTAACATTTTGATCTATTAAAGAATAGGTTTTTATATTTCAGTACCCAAATGCAGGTTTCGTTTCTCAAGGTAAAGGGATGGATGAATGTTCAATGTGCAAAAGGTATATGATTATTGGTAAATGGGCAAAAGATATAGGATTATTGGTATTATGTGAATGCACAGTACTCATTCATCCCTTTACCCTACGGGGGAGCAACATCATCATATGAGACAGTTCAAGTGTGCATGTATTGTTATTTTAGCTATTATTATATAATTCAGTATTAGGATTTAAGTTTTGCGTGTATGGATTTATATTATCTAAGGGGATCTCTTTTCTATGCTTACTAACCTAATGTTAATTTTTAAGAATACATGCATTTCTTAATAAATAGTTTAGCTAGCAAATGATAGAATCTATATATGGGCGCTTAATAATTAGAAATCTCTACGCTCACGCATTTACATATTTATATATATATATGGGGGTTTAGGTCTTCTGTGTCGGAATTCTCTGATGTTCTCTTGAATTGACGTTCAATTGTGAATGATTCCTCAATGCTGGCATAGGGTGTTGTTGTTCGTCCCATTTAGGTTTAGGCAGGGCTCCCAGTAGAGGATCATTTCACTTTTGACCGTTGTTCAAGGGAAATAGGAGAGTTTCTCTATCGTATGCTTCCCTCTTTCGCGCATTTGAGAGAAAGAGTGTTTTCTCTTTCTCCGAGGCTCTTTGTCCATCAGTGCTGAGTTCTGGGCCTTGGTTGTTTCAGGACAGAGTGAGTTAATGTTCAAGATGTTAGGAGTTCGTATAGGATGTTGTTAGCTTTTAGGGTTCTTTTTTTTTCAGCATGCATCTTGAACAACGTCACTTCTGTTTCTGAGATGAGCAATCAAGGGGGATCTTCAGTATTGTATTGGCCGGCCTTCTTCCTAACTCGTGAATGATTATCAGATCAATTAACTCTGCTCAATTTAGTTCGCTATTAAATGACATTGAATAGGTAGGTGAGCGGAGTTTAATTGATCGTGAGTACATATGACATATGTACATATGAGTGTCCCTGTGTGTTCCATATCCTCTTAAACTTTCTTTGGGTTGTGGGCGCGTTTTCACCGTATCGTTCCGAAGTGATATAATGAAGGCTTACCTGCCTTCCGGGAGTGCCGCGTTCGCGTTCGCGACCGTCTCAAGAAAGAAGAGGAACTTCATTTTAGAATTAGATGGCCGTCCCGGTCATAGATAGTGTGGGATTAGGTTAGTTTTTAGGGAAGCCCTCGTTGAGCCGAAAGAAGCAGTCTACAGAGTAAGTTAAAGAAATTTTCAATATTTTTCATAAAATATTACGTAGCAGCAAACTAATTGTTTATTTCTTTTTTTTTTTTGTTTGTTTTAGATGGTTAGGGTGGGAGTGGGGGCTGAGTCTCCGAGGTTCTTCAAGCCAATTACCTGAAAAACCTTTTGTTAGGGTGGGAGTGGGGGCTGAGTCTTCGAGGTTCTTCAAGTCAATTACCTGAAAAACCTTTCGTAAGTAATACTAAATTAAAATTAAATTAGAAGATTTATATTGTTTTTTTCCAACACCAGAAAGTGTTTGAGAGCTTTAAAAGTTTTTTTTAACATACGGGTATATACAGGTCTATTCTCTAAAAACAGACGTTAAAATTTAACATCAACAAATGGGTGTTAATAAGTAAAGTAATAACATCAGCGTTAAAAAATGCTATTCTCTAAACCAAGTTTTAACAGCGACGTTAACATTTTAATTTTTAGCACCAGGCGTTACATGAAGATAGCTATGTTTTCTGCTTGTTCGTGTTTTTAGACCCCTCGATAACCTCTCGCGCATGCGCATCAGTAATTTGTTATTTTCAATCTAGTAGGTCTATCTGACTCCCCAGCGTTAAAAATTGCTATTATCTAAACAAAGTTTTAACAGCTGCTTTAACATATTGCTTTTATTTCAAAGCTGTCAAAATCATAACCTTACTTTATAGGTTAAAGACGCCATTTTTATGCAATAAATACGGCGTTAAAATATTAAAGGCACCCCCTAGACATGACATTAATTTTTAACATTATTGACTAAATGTTAACGCTTTTGCTTTAAAGTTTTTGCTTACAGAATAGCAATTTGAAGCAAGGAGGTGTTAAAATGAATTATCGCTGTTTACAGA
>JAKCPI010016303.1:0-15272 GCA_023213315.1 Euborellia annulipes | reverse complement strand
TAACAAAATATGGGAATGTTAGCAAATAAAATTTTGAAAAAAAGAAAACTAGGATTTGAAACACAAAGACTAAAATAAACCAATTAAATAAATATAAAAACGTTTGAAAATATATGGTATTATATAAATATAATGAAAAAAAATAAAAAAAAAATATAATTCAGCATTTGGTTGTGTAAAATTTATATATCAATCGAATAAATTTATTTTGTGGCAGAGACGGACACACGTGTTTAATTCGAGATTAAAGTTCGTGAGAATATACTGAGGATCCCTTGGTATGATAATTAATTTTATTATTATTATTTAAAAGTTTTTAGTTCTGATTGAGTTAATTTAATAGACTACTAATAAAAAATATAATTTCAAATAAATTTTATTTTAATAGAAAATGAAAAAAAGTTGAATTTAAAAATTATATTGTAGCCTAATATAAGGGCGGCCAACCAAGGACGGATACAAGGGGGCCTTTAAAAGTAAAGGGGGTAATTACCCCCTGAGATTTGAAAAAATACTTTTTGGATGTAAAATTTTAAAAATACTTAAAAATTTGATTTGTATTTATATTCTGGCTAACAAGTACAGAATGCGCCTTTAAATTACCGAAATTAGGAAAAAATTGTGTGTTGTGCGTGCGACCAGTCACACCAGATTACCCCCCGAGAAACACCTCTGAATTCGCCCTTGTGGGCAACCTGCGGCCTGCCTTGAAACATGTTTCCGGCCCGGGAGATTCATCACATTTTCGCAAAATATATTATTTTAATCTCAAATAAATGTCTATAGTGGGCTTAAAACTAATGTGGGGATATACAGTAAGCTTTATAATTTAATATGCGGCCCGCGGAATTATGATGCATTTCCAAAGCGGCCCTCAAGATCATTTTGACTGTAATAGTAGAGAACCAAGCAATGCATTTGTGATAAATAAAAAAAATACTTTAAAAAAAGTACTAAAAGAAAGAAAATCTTCTTCTTTCCTCGCCTTTTTCCCGCGATGCGGGGTCGGCAGACCTCCCTATTTCCCTCCAACCCTATCATACGTTTTTGCGACCGGAAGAAATAGGACAGGCCGGCCCGTAGTACGGTCTGACGCCTGTTGAAAAGAGGAAGGAAGAGACAGACATAACTAAGAACTGAAGGACAGCCTGTCCCAGCTCGGGCAGCTCGTGGTCGCTATCCACGTACCCACAAGCTGTGGGCCCCTGAGCAAAGAAAATATTTTTATAAAATTTTTAAATATCTTTTCAATAAATTTATAAAAAAAATTATTTACCTCTTTTTAGAGAATCTATTTTTACTTTATTTTGATTTAGAAAACTGATTAATAACTATTTTCATCTTGTTCGTCATTGAAACTCCTAATTGTCTCCACTTTAATCACTCTCGAGATAAGACCAGAAATGTCTTAAGCAATGAGCGATTTTGATTTTAATTCCCAACACTTGTCATCACTCCCTAATGACACCCATCAGCCGCCATTTTCATACATTTATCCACAATGGAATCCATTTCCTTCTTCGTATAAATCACAGAATCGACTATAGCTTAATTTAAAAAAAAAAATAAGTTTTTTTTATAACCCTGCTAAGTTGTGATAAAATTAGATTCCGTTTTTGGCTTTTAGATGGTGCCGCGGGGTGAGGCGTGGTTTCAATTAGTCCGCGTTTCGCCAGTAATTGTTTCAATTAGTCTTGAGAGCTTTTACTATGTCTATTTTAATTATTTTGTGACTTGGCACTTGGAAGACAGACAACCCAACCTTAAAAGACTAATAGCTTTTATTTTGCACACTTAAAATTTAAATTTGTTTTACGATTGCTGCTATTCCTTTTTAAAAACACCTTTATGGTAGGTTATATTGTTCTTTTTTTTACAGTAAAATCTCACACGAGGTTGAATAAATAAATTTTATACAAGAGGGAGAATCGAATATTATCCGTACACTAGGGGATAATAACAACTTCGAATGGGGGAATAGAATTTTGGATAAGAGTGACGAAATAAAAAATGAAGAACATTTTAATAGTAAAGCTTCTGAAATGTTCAATGGAAATTGATAGGACATACCAAATTGGTAATACGACGCTACACAGAGGATCTCCTTTGGTTGGTTATAGGCGTCTCAATTTGCGTCCTAACTAAGGATTAGTGTTTCGCTTCCTGTCCTAAGCAATATAATTTTATTTAGATTCCAATCTGTCTCGTTTTATGATTGCGTTGGCCCTTCAAGTATATCGATAATGCAAATGGCTAAAATAAAACACCCGATGCTAATTATGCAAGCATATTTTTATTTATTTATTTATTTATTTTCCAAAACTGTCCTACAGCTGTAAGCTATTTACAGTATTTTTCAAACATATATAGTAGTAAAAGTGAAAATTGCGGGGCTCTTTAAAATATTTCCAGAAATGATAAAGGGTAAATTTGGTCCTTTTTCGATCCCTGGCGTAGACAAAATCATTTTATGCAATGGTTGATTCAGAAAATTAAAAAAATTTCATTAACTTATTCAAGGTTTACTTTTGTTCATTTTTTTAAAATTAAATAAATTTTAGACAATATTTAATATCGGAAATTTAGTGAGGTATGGCGTTAATTTGTGATTATCTAATGATTAAGAATTAATTTATAGTCTATAATAGCCCGTGACCAGTGGCTCAGGGAGTGGCTAGGATCCAAGGGCGGATCCAGAGGTGCTTCTCGGGGGGGGATTCTGGTGTGACTTGTCACACAGCACACTATTTTTTTGTAATTTCGGTAATTTAAAGGCGCATTCTGTACTTGTTTGCCAGAATATAAATACAAATCAAATTTTTAAGTATTAATTTTTAAAATTTTACATTAAAAATAATTTTTTTTCAAAAAAAAAAGTATTTTAAAATCTCAGGGGTAGTTACCCCCTTTACCCCCCCTTTGTATCCGCCCTTACTAGGATTCCATCCCAAGCTAGAAAAATTTATTACATTTGAATTGGCTATCAATCATTTGAAATAAATAAGGATGGGGTCTAATGCCGAAAAAGACCTTAAACAAATTTTAAAAAAAAATTAATATATTAAATTATATTTTATAAAACCTTTTGGAATCAGCGTGTGGAACATCCCCTGTATAAAATTTTTCATAAACCCTTTTATGAAACTTTTAATAAATTGTTTTATGAAAGTTCATTTTTTAGTATGAATGTAAAATTCAAAAATAGCTTGTGTAACAGACTTCATATGCAAGTCCCTTGAAAATTTTTAACGGTGTAGTCAAGAGGGCAAATTAAAAAAAAAAAAGCGAAAATTGTGGCTCTTTAAAATATATATAATTGTTATGAAAATATTATGTTAATAACTTGTACTGACGATATTGATGAATTCTGATAGTTAGGTTTTTATAATGACTTGAATTTTTTAGGATTGATGATGGTTCATTAGGCAACCAAAACTGTTAAAAAATTGCATTACCTCATTAAATTTCCGATATTTTATATTGTCTAATATTTATTTAATATTTCCTAATACCTAAAAAATTAACAAAAGTAAGAAATAAAGGAGTTTATCAACTTTTGGCTATTTCTATTATATAGGCTTATAATTAAAAATTCTTTTAAATATCGAAACCTCCTTTCTTCAGAATAATTTTTTATTTTTATCTTTTTTAGTTAGCCAAAGCCGCAGGCAGTATTTTAGATAGTTCTTTAATAGTCGGCGGATTAAATTAAAATTTTATCCAAGTGTTTTTAAACACATAAACTTAGGATCTTAAAAAAATTTTTATTACACTAAAATTTTATTTATTCTAATCATGAACCTCTTTCTTTTTTTTCTTATTTCATAACTCATATGAAATTTTTATTTTCAATTGAATCGTTTATTTCAGAAACCACCTAAGTGCGTTTTTTTCAACTTTCGGAAAACTAAAAAAAACTGTTTTGCAGCTTAAGTATAGGTCTAGTCTACTTCAAATATTTTTTTATCAAATCATAAACATGCTATTGGGATAATCTATTTAAAAAATTATTTTTTTCCTTTAAGTTTTTGAGTAATTAATTTTTTGAAAAAATTGCACTTAGGTGGTTTCTGAAATAAACGAGTGATTTTTTAAAAATTATTATTGAAATTAAGTCAAAATATTAATTTTTACCTGTTTTGGTATCAAAGGTAAATAACAGACACACTTAAGTATAAAAAAAAGAGTGTTTTTACTGTGCCTAAATCGAAAAATACAAGTAGACTACACGCTATAGTATGTCTATATACACAGCGTATATACAGACTCGTACTGGAGTCCTTTGAGCCTAGCATTCCGAATAATGTTCCGTTTGTATTTTTCTTCGTGCACAACTCCACGCCTACGCCTGGGAATAGGTTCATCATCTGAACTAGCCGACATGGCTTAAGAACTATGTAATGTAATAATAAACAACAAAAAAAAATAACACCTAATTTTCACCGAAAACTCACGAAAACTAACTACTCAGTGTTAGGTAACCTTTGAATCAAACCAGCGAGTCACAAAACACGTGATGTCTACAGGGCATGAGTGAAATTTACTGGAGAAAGAACCTAAGCGAAGGCTGCGAGTCACAAAACACGTGATGTCTACAGGGCATGAGTGAAATTTACCGCAGAAAGAACCTAAGCGACCGCTGCGAGTCACAAAACACATGATGTCTACAGGGCACGAGTGAAATTTACCGCAGAAAGAACCTAAGCGAAGGCTGCGAGTCACAAAACACGTGATGTCTACAGGGCATGAGTGAAATTTACCGCAGAAAGAACCTAAGCGACCGCTGCGAGTCACAAAACACGTGATGTCTACAGGGCATGAGTGAAATTTACCGCAGAAAGAACCTAAGCGAAGGCTGCGAGTCACAAAACACGTGATGTCTACAGGGCATGAGTGAAATTTACCGCAGAAAGAACCTAAGCGACCGCTGCGAGTCACAAAACACATGATGTCTACAGGGCATGAGTGAAATTTACCGCAGAAAGAACCTAAGCGAAGGCTGCGAGTCACAAAACACGTGATGTCTACAGGGCATGAGTGAAATTTACTGCAGAAAGAACCTAAGCGAAGGCTGCGAGTCACAAAACACGTGATGTCTACAGGGCATGAGTGAAGTTTACCGCAGAAAGAACCTAAGCGACGGCGCTTGGGTTCTTTCTGAAATAAACTGATTATTTTCAAGGCTGCCAAATAGCATTGCTGATGAGGAACATTGGTTATTTCGGCACTAAAAGATGTATTTACCTTTAAATTGTACATTAGCACCAAAAACACATTTTTTGAAATTTTGTCCCTTAGGTGCTTTCTGAAATAAACGATTCAATTAGCAAAAGATAAAAAAGTAAAAATGGTATTTTTATTTAATCAATGTTTAATAATAAATGAAAAGATTTTTCATATTGGATTGGAATATTTTATTCAAAATGATATTTGTATCCATTCTATTAGGATTCATCTGATCAACTTCTGATTCAACTGAAAAGGATGTTCTGAAGTTCCACTCTAATGATAGTGATCTCTGTCTACTCAAGATAAGTATTGCATGTTTATATTATGTAGATTAAATAAATATTTCCAACAACAAATTTAACATAAAAAGAGACAGCAGTCTTGAGGATTATATTAATGATAATAAATAAAACTCCGTTATAGTATAATTTATTCAAGTGGTTAAAATACTTCACAAATATAGTAGCAACTTTTAAGTCTTCTTCCACCCTTTCGCCGTACCATTTTCATTCATTCGATACCGGTAATCAAGTACTCATATGAGTAATGTATCGAAAAGAAGTATAAAGTACAAAAAGTACTAAAAGGCCCCTATCGGAATAAAAGTATCGATACTTTTTTCGAGTCCCTAGGTCTGAGTAATAACTTGTCAAGAAAAAATATAATAATATATTTAATTTTCAAATTTGCTTGGACTGATTTTTTTCACAATCTTCTAAATTTTTTTTTTTAACATTTGATTTAAATAACATCAAATTTAATCTAAGAATTAGATTTCATGCTGGTGGACCCATAATTTTTTTAAGAGACGAGTCCGAAATTTTGGTACAGGGAAGACGGAGAAGCAGTGGCGTAGCTAGGCATGGGCGAAGTTGGCCCTCGCCCGCACTCACTTAAAACGGCCTCGCGAGGACTCTTTTAAATGCAATGTCCTCGTTTATTTTTAAATTAAATAAAAACCTAAAAAATTGGCCACACTCTGATTTAGGTGTAATACTTCAGATGGAGAAAACAAAGACAGAATCTTATGAGCTTTTCAAAGAACTACAACTTTTAGAGCCTAATCTACCAAACTCCATTAAAGACGCCAATCAGATGATTCAATACATAATTACAAATGAATTGGAAGACATCTATCCTAATGTTTACATTGCTATTAAAATTATGCCTGTAAGTACAGCAGAAGTTATTCTAGCAAGTTAAAAATTATTAAAAACTACTTAAGAAACAATATGAAGCAGAACCGGCTGTCTGGTTTAGCAATACTCTCAATCGAAGCAGATTTAGCTGCAAAAATTAATTACCAATCCTTACTAGAGGACTTCAGTAAAGCAAAAATTCGAAGACCATGACTTTTGTAAAAAATTAAATTACTTAAGTTACAAAATAAAACCTTTTTTTAAATCTATATGCTTTTCATTATTCTCCCACGGCGCATTTATATTTTTTCACTATCCTGAGTATGTATGTCGTGTCAAAGCATGTTTGGTAAGATAGATTTATTGGGTAGATCTTGAGAACGAAAGAAAAGGGGCCTTGCTGATGCGACTTCCCCCAAGTCTATATTAGTCCACGCTACGCCTCTGCGGAAAAGCAGTGCCACATTCATATAGGGGATGCTAATGTGGAAAATAATGATTCATTATATTTTAATTCCGGATTCAAATTAGTATTAAAAAATAACTCTTACATGATTAAAATAATAATATTAATATTCTGGGACCGCTAGTGAATTTTTATATTTATTTAAGTTTATTGTTATTAGCTCGGAAATGGTATAAATGAAAATTATATAATATACACTCTACTTATGTTTAAAAAAAAAAATATCTTAAATTTTATTAACAAAAAAATTTTAATTTAAATTTATAATTAAAAAAAGTAAAAGACTGACATTGTACTAAATACCCCGTAAGCTTAGAGAAAATATGATCTCGAAAAAAATACCGACGGAATAACATCAACAAAAAAAAATAAGACACTGACCATCTGAACTTTAAGTAGAATTAAAAAAAAAGTGCTCTGGACTATTTCAAGTGCCCTTTAATAAATAGCTTATTGTCTTTAGTGATTATTAGTGAGATAATAAATTAGACTTGCTTCTTAATGACTCAATCATCGTCAGAATTACTGGTAATTAATGAAGTTTCTTTTATCAACTCAGCGGGAGGTAGGTGAACCCCCGAGGAAAGAAATTGTAATGGGCAAAAAATTGCATTTTATTCAAAGGAAGAGGAAAATCCGGTTGATCAGTTGTCTTGGAAAAATAATAAATATTATCATAGTTTGTATAATAGGGCTAAGAAATTAAAAATTGTAATTTATTATAAGCAGAGATGGGCTGGATCGAGATCCTTTTGGGTTTAAAAATCCTATCCGATCCAGGATTTTCGGATCGTTAATCCTTTTTAAAGGATTTTGCCCATCCCGGATTATAACAGACATCATTTATTTCTTTAAAAAAAAGATTCTTTAGAATTTTCGGCCTATGAATTATAAACTCTTGTCTCTTGGATTATAGAGACAAATTATTTTATGGTCAAAGGTTCACTTTCTCGTCCAGGTGATAGTAACTTAAATTATATAAAAATTATACGACTAGGCCTAATAATATCCCAATTTATGTCCACAAGACTATTAATGCTGCCAAAGACAAAATAAGAATTACATGAAGAACAGTAATTTTAAGAATAGAAAAGTATCAAAAAAATAAAACACCATTTTACTTGTTAAAAAGAAAACAATAATATTATAGCATAACAAGGGGTAAAGCCCGCCTTCGACTACGCCCCCTGAACCCCCTTGCTCGCCGAAGGCGGCATCAAATTTATTCTTGCTCACTGTTTGGCTTCGGCGAGGAATTGCAAAATTTTAAAGTTACAAATTTCCCTCTCCGCTCCACTTCCTGTAACTAGCCAATCAGCGAGAGAAGAGGTACATACACACAGGGACAGGAAGTCAGCGGCTAGCGCTTTTTATTATAGTATGATGATTATTGACACATTTCCACCCTGAAGATGGCCGTGTACCTGACCGAAACGTCGACTTGAAGTACCTTAATAAACGAAATAAAATAAAGCTGGCTGCAATTGCTCTTTTCTTCATTCCTTAGCTACTACAAGATCTACTCAGCTATATTTTATTAAAAAATTGCTGTTGGAGTGGAGTCAGCCAAAGGAAATAATAAAAAAAAACAATTTTTTCTGTCGACGTTTCGAGCGCCAATCACGCTCTTCCTCGGAACCTGCGGCCATAATAATTGTTTAATAAAACGTTTGTTGTGGCCGCAGGTCCCGAGGAAGAGCGTGATTGGCGCTCGAAACGTCGCACATAGGAGTATTTGAAGTAAAAACCCGATCAAAATAGAAAAACTCAAAATGGATGCTTCTTTATCTACTATAACCGGTTTATTGGAATCAAGGACGGATCCAGAGGTGTTTCTCGGGAGGGGGGGGAACCTGGTGTGACTGGTCGCACAACACAATTTTTTTCTTAATTTCGGAAAATTTAAAGGCGCATTCTGGCCAATTATTTATTATTTTCCTTATATAAGAATATAAATACGCGTACAAATAAAATTTTTAAGTATTAATTTTTAAAATTTTACATTAGAAATAAAATTTTTTTCGAAAAAAAGTATTTTTTTTTTCAAATCTCGTGGAGGGGGGTTATTACCCCCTTTACACCCCCCCCCCCAACCCTTCCGGTTCGGCTACCTGGTCATAACATCACTCGGAACCCAGTCATTGTGTCAACTGCTTGTCTTGGTTCTAGGCGTTCTCATTTTCGTTAGTCAGTTTTTGTGCAAAATGTCTTCATGTGGTGGTCAACAGAAAAAAAACGACTTGAATGTGGAAATTGAAGGTATGCTCTCTATTTTACAGTATATTTGATTCAGTTTAAACGTAATTATCACTGTTTTTTATAAATATCAAAAGTCGCTTTTTTGTACGTTTTTTTTTAAAGGAAATATAAGACAAATTAGTGTTTTTGTTTATGTGTCGCGGCTTGTCGCCTCAAACTTTTTATCTGGGCATAAAGTTTAGTCCTTTAGGATGTAGAAACAAGAAAAATATATCCCCCCATCTCACCCTATATTTTCTTATAGTATTTTTACGTGAACGAGGGACTCCGTTCTTCGGGAGGACATGAAGTTAGTTGAATGAGTCTTTCTTCCATCAAATTCATTTTTTTCTTCTATTTTTTTTTTCCTTTGAACTCTTTCAAAATATCATAGAACTCCATTCTGGTAATTTTTTAACTCTTCCCAAAGGATCTATAACAAAAGAAAACTAAAATTATACTAAATCGATTTAATGAATTTCTGTTCCCTCGTTCACTTTAAAGTCTAATAAAAAAATATGGGGTGAGTCGGGGTGAAATGTTTTTCTTGTTTCTACATCCTAAAAGACTAAACTTTATGCCCATATAAAAAGTTTGAGGCGACAAGCCGCGACACATAAACAAAAACACTAATTTGTCTGAAATTTTCTTTAAAAAAATGTTCAAAAAAAAGCGACTTTTGATATTTATAAAAAATAGTGATAATTACGTTCAAACTTAATCAAATATACTGTAATATAGAGAGCTTACCTTCAATTTCCACATTCAAGTCGTTTTTTTTCTGTTGACCGCCGCATGAAGACATTTTGCACAAAAAACTGAGTAACGAAAATGAGAGCGCCTAAAACCAAGGCAAGCAGTTAAAACAATGACTGACTTCCGACTGACATTGTGACCAGATAGCCGAACCAGAAGGGTCGGGGGGGGCTGGATTCCAATAAGCCGGTTATAGTAGATGAAGAAACATCCATTTTGGGTAGCATTAGGTAAACTTTGAGTTTTTCTATTTTGATCGGGTTTTTACGTCAAATACCCCTATGTGCGTCGACAGAAAAAATTGTTTTTTATTATTTCCTTTGGCTGACTCCACTCCAACAGCAATAGTTAACCCTCACAGCCAGTACAAAAAAAAGTGTTTATTAAAAAAGCCTGACAAAAGAGTTGGTAAAAATGTTTCGAATAAAAGGAGTCAACAACAATATTTCTTGAATAGGAATTTTGTATTAAAAAATGTACTAAACAACACATTTAATTGGAGATTTTAGAAAAAAAAATTCAATATAGGGATGAAAGAAAAAATAAATTTGGAAACAAAAACCATTTCCCTTTTAGTATTATGAGAAGCTAAAAATATTCATATTTTTTAGTTCAAATCGACATTTTATGTCTTTTGGTCCCCCTTTCTGGCATCTCGAGTTTTTTTTCCTTTTTTTTATGAAGCAATTAACACATCAACCCTTAGGGAGAGGGGACGTCATCATATTTCACTCGTCGATGTATTCGGGGGCCTCTATTGAGTTTTGCTTTACGGGGTTATTTTTTTACAGGATGTTTCAAAGGGACCGCCATATGGGGATGGTCCAGAAAAGAGGTGGGAGATTGGAACTTAAATGGATCTTTTACCATCCGAAAGCATATTATATTGACAAAAAAAAAATATTTCATTTTAGAGATGTTCTCTTGTTATAAAAGCTTTAGGATTAAAATCGTAAATGTTTAATATTATATAACAGATGACGATTAATTACCTCCAGAGAAAGATAGGAGATTCCAGAGCCATATCCGGAGAGCAGGATTGGCGAAAAGCGAAAGATTGGCCTGAAAAAAAAGAATTACGATCTGAGAAAGAGAATTTATTTAAATTGGTAATAAATGGTAATAATGGCACTCGGTATTATGAATAAATTTATTTGTTTGCGTAAAATAAAAATCTAAAAGAAAATCTGAAGAAAAAAGAAAGCAGGTTATAGGGAAATTGGTGATTTTTACAGACGGGGGTGATTAAAAAGGTTTGATAACCAGTCAATCAAAAGAAAAGAAGAGTTTGTAAAATGTTGAAAATATTATTTTACCCGGAGCCTGGCCAGAGGGAATAGGAGAATATTTATTTATATATATGTAGCTTGCTTTAAGAGGAAATAAACCCTTAACCCTAGGTAGAACATTAGCTTCTGGTGCCAAAGGTCGTAGGTTCGCAGCCCTCAGGTGAAAATATATTTCAAATGAATTGTATACCAAGTATACCAATCAATTGAAATAAATAGGGACGGGGTATAAATGGCCTCAGATGCCGAAAAAGTCCTTGAAATAAAATACTTTCTTTCCCTATATATTTCATATTTTTTTTTTTTTTTTTTTTTTAAGGTCTTTTTCGACAACTAAGGCCATTTAGACCCCATCCCTATTTATTTAAAATGATTTGTAGTTAAATCAAATTAAATAAATTTTTCTCGCTTGGGACGGGAAGCGAACCCGGGACTCCGGCGCGAGAAGCTGGTGTCTTCTCTCTGAGCCACGGCTCCGGGGCTATTTCATATATAGGATACAATTTTTCTTTTAAAAGAGTAATTATGAATTTTGTTTTTGTTCAAATTACGGCACATAAAATTCCGTCTTTCTCAAAACTATATTCCCCCCTCCTCTCATATAAAGGAAGAAAAGGCTATTGTTTGGATTAAATTTCATTTAATTGTTAATCAAACCTTTTTTTTTTTTTTTTTTTTTATTGGCTTTTAGCCGTTGGCCACCTAGCCAAAAAACCATTGTACAATAATCAAAGCTATTTGTTATGCCTATTTAGATATTTAAAATTAGAACGACTCGGTGAAACCTCGGGAAGGTGGCTCCGAGGAATAAACGTGTAGAACGTCCTCCGGTTCCCATCGGTACAATAAAATAAATATACCGTACAATCAGGTCTATTCTCTAAAAACTGGCATTAAAATTTAAAATAAACAAATGGGTGTTAAAAAGTAATGTGGAAACAATCAGCGTTAAAAAAAATGCTATTCTCTAAACAAAGATTTAACAGCGACGTTAACATGTTGCTTTTATTTCAAAGCTATCAAAATCATAACCTTACTTTTTAGGTTAAGGACGCCATTTTTATTTTAAACACGAGGTTAAAATATTAAAGGCACCCCTAGACATGGCTTTAATTTTTAACTTAACGCTTTGGCTTTAAAGTTTTAGTATAGTTTAGAATAGTTATTTGAGGCAAGGAAGTGATTTTGAATAGCATTTTTTAACGCTGAATGCTTTTACATTACCTTTTTTAACACTTATTTGTTTATTTTCAATTTTAACGCCTGTTTTTAGAGTATAGACCTGAATATGTGTTAAAAAGCCTAAATGGCCTCGTAACCAAAAAGGGCAAAATTAGAAAAAATATCTGGTAAGTTTTCTCTCTTTAATTAATTTTGAACTATATTTTAATCTCATATTGGGCCTATCTACAAGATTTAATCCATTCGTAAAGTATTTTCCTTAAAATAGTCAAATGGTCAAATTGTTCAGTATTTCCAAATGTGAAAGAATATTTTTGATAGCACCCTTCTCAAGAGATTTTTGTAAACTAAAAAAATTTGAGTGCATTTTAGATAAATATATGCATTTTTATTGACGATAAAAAATTTAAAAAAAAAAAAAAAAAAAAAACTTAATGACTAACATATTTAAAAAAAAAAAAAAAGCAAAAATTTGCAATCCAAAGTTCTTAAAATGAAGTAGAATTTAAACCATTTTATCTCCAAGTAATGTTAATGGTTTAATTTTAAGAGCGTATAGTTGAAAAGGAAGACATCGTTATCTCCCCCGCCCCCCCCCGCCCCCTTCACTCTCTTTCTCTTCTTACCTTTAAAGCCCTTTTCCTCATCTTGTTTTTTTAACTACTCGCTACTTTTGCTTCAGTTAAGAATTTTCCATTTTTTTTCCTTTTTTATTATTATTTTATATACTAAGTAAACGTAAAAAAAAAAGAAAAAATACACTAGACATTTAAACTTTTACAGTCTTTTTCATTAACTTGTTCACTAAAAGTTAATTGAGGCTTTTAAAATTCGTGTTATAGCTTTAGAAATGCAAAGCATCAATAAATAAGACATAGTGTAGCTATACGTATTACGCGAGTATATTTAAGAAAAATTAAAATTTTAAAATTCATAAAAATCTTTAAAACATATTTATTGTAATTAAAAGTTTACTTTCATTTTTAGTACTCTATTTTGAGTAGAAAATATTTTTTTTTTTAAACAATAAGTAAATAAATAAATATATTCCGTTCATATATTTCAACTTTTCTATTGCCCTCGGGGTTTGGTGTAGAGGTTAGCGTGGTAACCTCGTATACCAAACGTCGCGGGTTCGGGACCCCGGCAGTCCGATGATTTTATTTAAGCCATTTGGATACCAAATGGCTTAAATAAGAATACCTGGACCCCCTAATATAATGTATATTATCAATAACGGATATCGTTTAAAGTCTTAAATGGCCTGAGGTTGCCGAAAAGACCGTGTGAATGTGTGTGTGAGTGAGTGTGAATGAGAAAAAAGTGTGAATGTTTTAGAAAAAAAAAAAAAAACTTTCTATTTTTGTCGTCACGGCTTCTGATGTCATGGCTGGTGGCGTCACGGCCTTTGACGTCACGGCCTATAACGCGACATGCTGATAGAAAAGCGAAAAATTTTGAGGCCATCAAACAAAAAGTTTCACTTTAAAAAAACTAAATGAAAATGAATGCAATTTGGAAATGGAACTAACTCTTCCACCATGTTTTTGTTGAGAACCTTGAACAAAACTTTTCATTTTACATTTTTGCCCAACCCTTGAAATTTCACTGAGATATTGCAATAGGTCCAGATTACTTATCTCTGGCTCTCTGAATTGCAATCTTAGTAGTAAGTCACTTTAATTCCGCGCTTCGCCCCCGAGCGTCACACACCCTCCTGTATTTGTTAATAAATAAAGCTTCAAAGCGGTAAAATCTTTGATATTAATGGTAATTGGAAGTCTTTCATTTCGCAAAAAATTAGAATGTTTGAGTAAAACAAAAGTTTTTTTAATTATTTTTTTAGTCATTTCGGCAACCTGGTCATGATATTTAAATTTTAACCTCTAAGCAGATATTAGGCTTCTCTAAAATAATGTAATGTAATTTCTGCCGTTTCGAGGAAGAGGGATGCTATTCTATTCTCCAGTAAAAGTCAAATTATTGCTGATTTAAACATATTTTTATTATAAAGGGTAAAAACAAAAAAAATTCTTTGTTCTCATAAAGTCCTATTCCGTAAGAAAATTTATCTAATTTTCTTCTTTTGGAATTAGGAACAATAACGCCCCCAATAATATCCTCAACTTTTAGGAAAATATATAGAAGACCAATCATCAAGGCTTACTGAGGATTACAGCTTCTACTTCCTGTCATGTGTGGTGTCTGTAGACTCATTCTCCTTGCTCATTGAGCATAAGGTTACAGGAAGTGGACAGGAAATTTAGAAACTTGTGATCAGGGAAGTGAAACTTAAATTGGGCAATTGCATCGCTTAAGACAAACAAGAGGGTCCAGGGGCGGTAGCCAGAATGTGGACTTTGCCACGTGTTTAAATATTTATGAATAAAAAAAATTTTTCCCCTCCTAAAAAATGGAGCATTGTCCTAAAGAAATGTTGATTCGAGAACCTTCATCAATTTTTAATTTATCATTAAAATCCATAACCTTAAGCAAGATGGAAATATGAAATCCTTAAAATGTTTTTTTTTAACCACTCCATTCTAATTGGTTCTTTAGAAGTTCTTTTTAAAATATCTATTCATTTTCTTCTTAAACGTTTTATAAAATTCATAATTTTTCTAAAAGAAAAATAAAGAAAGAGGAATAACGAATCGATTTTAAAATTTCCAGCAAGTTCATCCTAAAAAGGATAAGAACTATAATCAGCAACAGCTTAAATAGTTAATACGAGTTTGATTACGGGTCTTTCTTTTCATACCTCCCTCTTTTCTATTCAAGTATCTAATTTGCGTTAAAGAATATAAAAAATACACATAGACAAACAGTAATGATCAATTATTTATGTAAGTAGAATAAAATACCTTCAAGGATAAATAATAAGAGGCCTCCTCGTGACTTGAGATTTTTAATAATTCTTTTTAAAAAAGATATTTTCTTCAAAAAAAAATATTTAAATTTTTTTTAAAGAAC
>JAKCPI010016302.1:0-37474 GCA_023213315.1 Euborellia annulipes | reverse complement strand
AAAATTCATCCACATAATGTTCAAAATAAATTTTAGAAAAGCCAAGAAAAAGAGATAATTAAAGAAAGATAAATAAAATAAAATTATTTATATCTTCTAATGACTTTTTCTTTTTTTAATCATCACTTTTATTTTCTTAATTTTTCGACACCTAGGCTACTAATTTTAAAGAATTTTATTTTCAACTAATAAAATCGGAACCACCCTATATATATTTTTCGATTTTCCTTCCAATCTCAGTTCCTGAGATACCACATATTTTGAGATACCTGATACAGATCATTTTGCGGGATTCACTTTTCTTGGAACCTGAGTCCATTGACCTGGCTCCATCAAAATTTAAAACACCGAATTTTAATGATGTTCCACACAATACTTTCTATATATTAATGATAAATAAAAAAAAAAAAAAAGTATGTAGTAACTCCTTAACTGACCTTGCCAGGTTCAGGAGCGACGTCTAAACGTGGCTAAAAAAACACAACTAAACTATTATAAGGAATTTTTCAATGCGGAGTTTTTTTAATGAATTAAGTTCTTAAGAGGTTATTAGGACATCGAGCTATAATTTTTTTAATGACTTATTAAAAAACATTATCGTAATTAATTTTTTGTTATCAAGCAAATACAAAAAAACAATCTGTCCTAATAATCTTTAATTTTTTTAAATTTAAAAATGAATTTATTTTCATTATTAATCACATATTAATTATGAAATTTTTAAAATAACGCCATGATGATTTATTTAAAAACCAACTGTCAAATTGTTCAGCATTCTTTCAATAGATGGCAGGCTAGTCTAACAGACGATATAGTATTAGTCTATATCTATTTTATATTTATGATTTTTTTATGACACACTACGCCTTCTTATCGGGAAAAACATGCGTAACCACTTCGCTCCCGTGCTCATAATGATATTAAAGAAATAAATAGCTTGTTTTGGTTTAACTGTGATTATTTAAAAGTATTATTTCAACTATTATGGGAAAGATAAATTGGATGATTTGGTTTTATGTAAGTAGAATAAAATACCTTCAAGGATAAATAATAAAAGACATTACATTATACCGAGGGCTACTGGGGGACGTTCCACACGCTAATTGTTGGGGCCACCCGAGCTTGGCATTGCTTAACCACAACGATTGGTCTTCTCCGTTGCCTTATCCGGGACCCATAAGGACTTATGATTTGAGACTTGAGACCAGAAAATATATTTATTTTCTACTGACTACTTATCTTTTTTTTCATAATTAGAAACATAATAAGGAGTGAAAAAGTATTGGCAAATGTCATCCACAGTCAAAGAGATAGGAATTTTATTCATTTAATCATAACACAATAATATCACTAATAATAATGGTCCATCCACTTTTATCTTTCCCATAATATTTGAAATTCTATTGACTGTTTTCTTCAACCTGAATAAAAATTTTATTTTTAGGATAAAAGAAAATTTTGATTTTTTTTAAACAAAAGTAATCGTTTATTCATAAGATACTGAATTATAATTGTTAATCTAATCTTTATAGTCAATTCAAGTTTTTGTAAATAATTTTTGGCATCTTAGGCCATTTAGGTCTAAACGATATTTTAATATTAATTACGGATATATCTGGAGGTCCAGACATAATTATTTATACCATTTGGTAGTCAAATGATTTAAATAAATTCATCGGGCTCTCTGGGAACTGAACCCACTTTCTTTAGATCCTCAAAATTGACATATGTCAACATCTCTAACCTCTTCTCCACAGGAGGCAAGGGCGGTTCCAGAGGTGTATTTTTTTTTAAAATAATTTTCAAAAGTTGGCGATTTTGTAAAAAAGCTTCGTGTCATGTCCTAGGGAAGACAAACAAAAAAATAAAAATTCAAACTAGAAGCTCTTTTTTAAAATTAGAGATATTTTTTACAAAAGAGGGGGGAACCGAGGGGTTTCTGGGGGGGGTAATCTGGTATGACTGGTCGCACAGCACACATTTTTTTCTTAATTTCGGTAATTTAAAGGCGCATTCTGTACTTATTTGCCAGAATATAAATACAAATCAAATTTTTAAGTATTAATTTTTAAAATTTTACATTAAAAATAAATTTTTTTCGAAAAAAAAGTATTTTTTAAAATTTCGAGGGGGGGGGTAATTACCCCCTTTACCCCCTCCCCTTGTATCCGCCTTTGCAGGGAGGGGACCTATTTAAGTTAATCTATGAAAATTTATATTCCTAATTACCATGTTATTAGTTGCCTTTCGTTCGCTTAGGGAGCGTACAAGTATTACGAAACGCAATTTTTGAAGATTTTTGACCCCCCCCCCCCCCCCCATGTAACGCGCCGTAAAATTTTCTGGACCTCCCTCCCTAGACGTTACGTAACGCTCAAGTGGCCATTTTTTTTTATCTAAAAGTCACAATTATGTTGCTCAAAGTATCGGAAAGTCGCTAAAATACCAGTTACGTAACGCGTTGCTCAACCCCCCTCCCCCCCTTGTAACGCATGTTAACGTTTTATGAGACCCCCCTCTCCCCAAATTTCGTTACGTAATACTTGTACGCTCCCTTACCTACTGAAAGATAGGCAACCCAAATGGCTAAGGGTTTTCATTATTTGTCTCTTTCGAATGGACAATGCGCAGACTAAATAAGTTCTTTAAAAAAAAAATTTAAATATTTTTTTGAGAAAATATCTTTTTTAAAAAGAATTATTAAAAATCTCAAGTCACGAGAGGCCTCTTATTATTTATCCTTGAAGGTATTTTATTCTACTTACATAAATAATTGATCATTACTGTTTACTTATGTATTTTTATATTCTTTAACGCAAATTAGATACTGAATAGAAAAGAGGGAAATGCAAAGAAAGACCCGTAATCAAACTCATTAACTATTTAAGCCGTTGCTGATTATAGTTCTTATCCTTTTTAGGATGAACTTGCTGGAAATTTTAAAATCGATTCGTTATTCCTCTTTCTTTATTTTTCTTTTAGTATGAATTTTTTATAAAACATTTAAGAAGAAAATGAATAGATATTTTTAAAAAGAAATTTCAAAGAACCAATTAGAATGGAGTGGTTAAAAAACAATTTAAGGATTTCATATTTCCATCTTGCTTAAGGTTATGGATTTTAATGATAAATTAAAAATTGATGAAGGTTCTTGAATCAACATTTCTTTAGGACAATGCTCCATTTTTTTAGGAGGGAAAAATTTTTTTTATTCATAAATATTTAAACACGTGGCAAAGTCCACATTCGGCTACGCCCCCTGGACCCTCTTGTTCGCCTTCTGCGAGCAATTGCAAAATTTTAGTTTCAAATTTCCCTCTCTGACTTAAATTTTAAATTTCCCTGTCCACTTCCTGTAACTCTAGCCAATGAGCGAGAGAATAGGCACAGACACACAATGACAGGAAGTAAGCTTCATATTATAGTATGATGATGATTAGCCTATATATTTTCCTAAAAGTTAGGATATTATTGGGGCGTTATTGTTCTAATTCCAAAAGAAGAAAATTAGATAAATTTCTTGGAATAGGCTATATAGAAACAAAGAATTTTTTTGTTTTTACCCTTCTCTTAAAAAATATTTAAATCAGCAATAATTTGACTTACTGGAGAATAGAATAGCATCCCTCTCTCCTCGAAACGGCAGAAATTACATTACATTATTTTAGAGAAAATACCTCTCCTAGAGGTTAAATTTAAATATCATGACCAGGCTGCCGAAATGACTAAAAAAATATTAAAAAAACTTTTGTTTTACTCAAACATTCTAATTTTTTGCGAAATGAAAGACTTCAATTACCATTAATATAAAATTTTACCCTTTGAAGCTTTTATTTATTAACAAATACACGAGGGTGTGTGACGCTCGGGGGCGAACGGGAATTAAAGTGACTTAATACTAGTGCAATTCAGAGAGCCAAGATAAGTAATCCCGACCCCATTTTCAATATCTCATGAAATTTCAAGGGTTGGGCAAAAAATGCGAATAAAAAGTTTTGTTCAAGGATTCTAACAAAAACATGGTGGAAGAGTTAGTTCCATTTCCAAATTGCATTCATTTTCATTTAGTTTTTTTAAAGTGAAACTTTTATTTGATGGCCTCAAATTTTTTCGCTTTTCTATCAGCATGTCGCGTTACAGGCCGTGACGTCAAAGGCCGTGACGCCACCAGCCATGACATCAGAAGCCGTGACGACAAAAATAGGAAAGTTGAAATATATGACGGAATATATTTATTTATTTACTTATTGTTTAAAAAAAAAAAAAATATTTTCTACTCAAAATAGAGTACTAAAAATGAAAGTAAACTTTTAATTACAATAAATATGTTTTAAAGATTTTTATGAATTTTAAAATTTTAATTTTTCTTAAATATACTCGCGTAATACGTATAGCTACACTATGTCTTATTTATTGATGCTTTGCATTTCTAAAGCTATAACACGAATTTTAAAAGCCTCAATTAACTTTTAGTGAACAAGTTAATGAAAAAGACTGTAAAAGTTTAAATGTCTAGTGTATTTTTTTTTTTTTTTTTTTACGTTTACTTAGTATATAAAATAATAATAAAAAAGGAAAAAAAAATGGAAAATTCTTAACTGAAGCAAAAGTAGCGAGTAGTTAAAAAACAAGATGAGGAAAAGGGCTTTAAAGGTAAGAAGAGAAAGAGAGTGAAGGGGGCGGGGGGGGGGCGGGGGGGAGATAACGATGTCTTCCTTTTCAACTATACGCCCTTAAAATTAAACCATTAACATTACTTGGAGATAAAATGGTTTAAATTCTACTTCATTTTAAGAACTTTGGATTGCAAATTTTTGCTTTTTTTTTTTAAATATGTTAGTCATTAAGTTTTTTTTTTTTTTTTTTTTTTTAATTTTTATCGTCAATAAAAATGCATATATTTATCTAAACTGCACTCAAATTTTTTTAGTTTACAAAAATCTCTTGAGAAGGGTGCTCTCAAAAATATTCTTTCACATTTGGAAATACTTCTTTTTTTTAATTTTAATTAATTTTTCTTGAACAATTTGACTATTCTAAGGAAAATACTTTGCGAATGGACTAAATCTTGTAGATAGGCCCAATATGAGATTAAAATATAGTTCAAAATTAATTAAAGAAAGAAAACTTGACAGTCCCACTCTATTTTTTTTTTTTCTAATTTTGCTCTTTTTGGCTACGAGGCCATTTAGGCTTTTTAACACATATTCAGGTCTATTCTCTAAAAACAGGCGTTAAAATAAACAAATGGGTGTTAAAAAGTAATGTAAAAACAGTCAGCGTTAAAAAATGCTATTCAAAATCACTTCCTTGCCTCAATTAGCTATTCTGTAAACAAAAACTTTAAAGCCAAAGCGTAAAGTTAAAAATTAAAGCCATGTCTAGGGGGTGCCTTTAATATTTTAACGTCGTGTTTAAAATAAAAATGGCGTCCTTAACCTAAAAAGTAAGGTTATGATTTTGATAGCTTTGAAATAAAAAGCAACCTTTTAAAGTCGCTGTTAAAACTTTGTTTAGAGAATAGCATTTTTTTAACGTTGATTGTTTCCACATTACTTTTTAACACCCATTTGTTTATTTTAAATTTTAATGCCTGTTTTTAGAGAATAAACCTGATTGTACGGTATATTTATTTTGTTGTACCGATGGGAACCGGAGGACGTTCCACACGTTTATTCCTCGGGGCCCCCTTTCCGAGGTTTCACCGCGTCGCTCTAATTTTAAATAATATCTAAATAGGCATAACAAATAGGTTTGTAGTAAGGAAGAAAGAAAAGAGCGATTGCAGCTAGGTTTATTTCGTTCAATAATCACTTCAAGCCGACGTTTCGGTCAGATATACGACCATCATCAGGGCTGAAGCGTGTCAACAAAATTCCTCAAAATGTCGAATGGCACAATCGTATAAATTATTTTTTACCATTTCATAAGGACCAACAGGCTATGCGAGTCAAGGTTCGATTAACATTAGATAGGTTTGATTAACAATTAAATGAAATTTAATCCAAACAATAGCCTTTTCTTCCTTTTTTTTTTTTAATTAAAAAAACATCCAGAGGTGTTTCTCGGGGGGGGGGGGGGGTGTAATCTGGGTTTGATTGGTCGCGCAGCACACAATTTTTCCTTATTTTCGGTAATTTAAAGGCGCATTCTGCACTTGTTTGCCAGAATATAAATACAAATCAAATTTTTAAGTAAGCCTATTAATTTTTAAATTTTTACATTCAAAATAAATTTTTTTTTTTTCGAAAAAAAAGTATTTTTTTAAATCTCGGGGGGGGGGGATAATTACCTCCTTTACCTCCCCCCCTGTATTGGTTTAAGGGTTTATTCCCTCTTAAAGCAAGCTACAAATATATAAATAAATTTTCTCCAGGCTCCGGGTAAAATAATATTTTCAAAATTTTACAAACTCTTCTTTTCTTTTGATTGACGGGTTATCAAACCTTTTTAATCACCCCGTCTGTAAAAATTACTAATTTCTCTATAACCTGCTTTCTTTTTTTCTTCAGATTATTTTTTATTTTACGCAAACAAATAAATGTATTCATAATACCGAGTGCCATTATCACTCCATATTTATTTTAATATATTTGTGGGCAATTTAAATAAATTCTCTTTCTCAGATCGTAATTCTTTTTTTTTCAGGTCAATCTTTCGCTTTTCGCCAATCCTGCTCTCCGGATATGGCTCTGGAATCTCCTATCTTTCTCTGGAGGTAATTAATCGTCATCTGTTATATAATATTAAACATTTACGATTTTAATCCTAAAGTTTTTATAACAAGAGAACATCTCTAAAATGAAATATTTTTTTTTTTTGTCAATATAATATGCTTTCGGATGGTAAAAGATCCATTTAAGTTCCAATCTCCCACCTCTTTTCTGGACCATCCCCATCTGGCGGTCCCTTTGAAACATCCTGTAAAAAAATAACCCCGTAAAGCAAAACTCAATAGAGGCCCCCGAATACATCGACGAGTGAAATATGATGACGTCCCCTCTCCCTAAGGGTTGATGTGTTAATTGCTTCATAAAAAAAAGGAAAAAAAAACTCGAGATGCCAGAAAGGGGGACCAAAAGACATAAAATGTCGATTTGAACTAAAAAATATGAATATTTTTAGCTTCCCACTTAATACTAAAAGGGAAATGGTTTTTGTTTCCCAAATTTATTTTTTTCTTTCATCCCTATATTGAATTTTTTTTTCTTAAATCTCCAATTAAATGTGTTGTTTAGTACATTTTTTAATACAAAATTCCTATTCAAGAAATATTGTTGTTGACTCCTTTTATTCGAAACATTTTTACCAACTCTTTTGTCAGGCTTTTTTAATAAACACTTTTTTTGTACTGGCTGTGAGGGTTAACTATTGCTGTTGGAGTGGAGTCAGCCAAAGGAAATAATAAAAAACAATTTTTTCTGTCGACGTTTCGAGCGCCAATCACGCTCTTCCTCGGGACCTGCGGCCACAACAAACGTTTTATTAAACAATTATTATGGCCGCAGGTTCCGAGGAAGAGCGTGATTGGCGCTCGAAACGTCGACAGAAAAAATTGTTTTTTTATTATTTCCTTTGGCTGACTCCACTCCAACAGCAATTTTTTAATAAAATATAGCTGAGTAGATCTTGTAGTAGCTAAGGAATGAAGAAAAGAGCAATTGCAGCCAGCTTTATTTTATTTCGTTTATTAAGGTACTTCAAGTCGACGTTTCGGTCAGGTACACGGCCATCTTCAGGGTGGAAATGTGTCAATAATCATCATACTATAATAAAAAGCGCTAGCCGCTGACTTCCTGTCCCTGTGTGTATGTACCTCTTCTCTCGCTGATTGGCTAGTTACAAGAAGTGTAGCGGGAGAGGGAAATTTGAAACTTTAAAATTTTGCAATTGCTCGCCGAAGCCAAACAGTGAGCAAGAATAAATTTGATGCCGCCTTCGGCGAGCAAGGGGGTTCAGGGGGCGTAGCCGAAGGCGGGCTTTGCCACTTGTTATGCTATAATATTATTGTTTTCTTTTAACAAGTAAAATGGTGTTTTATTTTTACTTTCTCTTACCTATGTATATATGTAATATATATATAGAGAGAAAGTATTGGATTCATGTCAAAAATTCGATGTCGAGATTTTGATGGATCTTCACGTTTTGAGGTCCCCTGAATCCAAAAAAGTGGTTTTCGCGACATGGTCTGCCTGTGGGTGGGTGGGTGGGTGGGTGGGTGGGTGGGTGTGTCTGTGTTCAATTTTAAGCATGAAGGAATTGAGCTACGAGGTTGAAATTCTATATTTAACTTAAACACCTCCCGGGACCGGAAAAATAAGCTTTTACTCAAAATCGGCCAAAGATTACTAGTACTTTACTGATGTACTTTTTCAGTTTTTTTCGATTTTCTCAAAATTTGCTCCAACGATTTTTTTTAAAATTCAAAAATCAATTATTTTTTAGATGCTCTTTAAAATGTATATTCTCATTTTGCGATTGAAATCTTCTGAAGACCACTTTACTCTTGTATTTCATAGGGAAGATAGGAGAAATGGTTGCCATGGTAACAAAATATAAATATTTTCCCATACTTATAAATTTTACATCTGAATTCAAATGTTCCGTACTGTCGGGAACTAAATACATGTCGACACAAAAAATCTGGTGTGACAAGCACAGTACACAACTTTCGATTACCGAAGGTAAGAGAAAGTTGTGTGCTGTGCGCCAGTCACACCAGATTTTTTTGATACTTTTCTATTCTTAAAATTACTGTTCTTCATGTAATTCTTATTTTGTCTTGCAGCATTAATAGTCTTGTGGACATAAATTGGGATATTATTAGGCCTAGTCGTATAATTATTATATAATTTAAGTTACTATCACCTGGACGAGAAAGTGAACCTTTGACCATAAAATAATTTGTCTCTATAATCCAAGAGACAAGAGTTTTTATAATTCATAGGCCGAAAATTCTAAAGAATCTTTTTTTAAAGAAATAAATGATGTCTGTTATAATCCGGGATGGGCAAAATCCTTTAAATATATATATTATATTTTTAATAACGGTCAGTATTAATTGATACTAAGCAGTGACGGCGCTACGGGGGCTAGGGGGGCATGCGCCCCCCGGCAAGGACCTCTGCCCCCCTGGATGCCCCCCCAATCAGCTCGAAAACCAAATAAAAAAATTTCTAAAATTATTCACTTTTCCTTAAAAAAAATGTAATTTAAATTTTAAGCTTTTTATTTTAATGTGAAAAAGAAAGATTATTTTTTTAAATTCTTTATTTTAATAAATAAATTTAGTTACTCTCAAGTTTTTGTCAAGTAAATATCTTTCTTTAGTGCCATTATAATGTATGTCATCGAAAAGAAAAAAAAATATCCGATAGCTTTACCAATCGGCCTTCGATGCCGAAAAAGAACTAAATTAAAAAAAAAAAAAACTTTATTGAGCCCCAATCTAAAAAAAAAAATTTCTACTTCGAGTACAAGTGTAAATCCACCAGCTATGAATCAAGCTCAAGTGATTCAGGAGAAATTGATACTAATTTTGAGAAATTCTGTGTATAGCCAATATCTTTTAGAAAAATTTCTGGGCTTTTCCTATTTCTCAGGAGATAGTGAGGAAGCCTGCCAACCAAAACTGAAAATATTTCCCTGTACGTGCTGGTGGTGTGACCAGGGCCGCAGACAGGGGGGCTAAATCCCCGGGGCCCGGGCCCATTGCGCTCCCACCTTAAAATTCCAATTAAAAATAATTTTCATGGTTAAAATTTTAATTAAAAAAAACATTTTCTTGGAATTTTTTTCCTTAGGGGGCCCGGGCCCTTTTAGCTCAAATCTTAAAATTTCAATTAAAAAAAAATCATTTTCTTGCAATTTTTTCCTCAGGGGGCCTTTTAACCTCAAATCAAGTTTGATCTTTTTCACGACTCAGGATAGCTAAAAACGCAGATTTCAGTGGCTTATTTTCAAAAAATTTTCCATACCCCCAGATTCCTCCGGATTTGGCCTCGATAAATTATTGTAATTCTTTGTTTAGGAAATTTTGAAAAAATTTTGAAATAACTTTATTTAAATAAATATTGGAAGCTATGTGGTGTTGGAAACTAAATATACGCCTTTGTCGACTAGAGTCCGACCGAAACAAGATTTTCAGCCGAAACCGAATTTTGGCTTCAATTTTAGTTTCGACCGAAATCGAAACTTGTTTTAAACTTTTTCTTAAAATTTCCCATACAAAATTCATTTTTTTTAGCAAAATTTCCAATTTTTGCTCTTGCGAAAATCATTTGACCTTTTTTTTAAGTGCGAATTTCACTCGACGTTTTTTTTTAGTATACGAGCATAATCTCTCTTTTTAAACTCAGGTTTCGGACAGGACGAAATTTCGGATGAAATTTGGCCGAGACTGGCCGAATCCGAAACTTCTGTCGGTTCCTAAGGTCACACAAAAAATCTGGTACCACGACTCACACCAGATTTTTTGTTTCTCTGTTGATGTAGCCTATATATTTATTCAGGATAAACAGGAAGTTACTTCCGGAAGTCAGTTGGAATTGACGATAGTAAGAAAACGAATTTTTTCTTTTTTGCAAGGAACTTTATAGCTTGGCGACCGAGCGTGCACTGCTTGTCTCAGTTTCAACCCTGAGGCCGTCAACCTTAGAACGGAAAGTGAGAGATCTGCTCTTATATATGCTGAAATAATTGACAAGATCAAAAAATATTATCGGAATGTAAAAATGTTTGGATAGGTACATGTCTTGATTGTCTGTCCTCTGTACAAATAAAATAATATCTTGAGTGCTTGAATTTTTGTCTTTGTATGTATATTTTATTATTGTTAAAAAAATTCTGTTGTTGTGCTGGGTTATAATATGTTAAAAAGGAAAGAGAAATGTCATATGAAAAGAAAAAAAAATTTTTTTTTTTAAAAAAATTTTTTTTAAATTTTAAAAGCTGCGCCAAAAATGTGCCATCGAATTTGAAGTGTAAAATCAGAAGGACAAGGATAAAATAATAAGGGTGAAAGAAATAACAGAATTTGATATAATAAATAAGATCCTAAAATAGTAAAATGAGAGTATGGGAAATAAAAAAGTGGTACATGTGTTGGGGTGTAGAAATAAAGATAAAAGTTCGCAGTTCGGATGTTGGCAACTTTTTAATTTTTTAACTTTTATAATTGACGTTTATAATTTAATTGGCCTGATTGACATACTGTAATGATAAATTGGAAAGAATAAGTTTATGATTCGCAAGCCAAAAAGGTTTTTAAAATAGAATTAAGTAAAATCGTTTTTGTAAATCGGGCATCTGAGTTCCTTAAGGATTATATGCTTGATAAAAATAAGATCTGCAACAGATAAAGGTAAAATAACAACTTTTATAAGAATTTTTAATGCCATTTTTGAAAATTAATATTATATAAAAAAACAACATATTTGTACCCACAATGTAATTAATTCAAGACCTTGTTTTACTAACAGAACCCTGCACTATCTGATCTGTGTAATATAAAAACGATTAACACGCAAGAAATTTTGCCTCGAACAAGATTCGAAAACTATTGGGCGTTTATGGGGTTCAGATTATTTATTCTGCAACCCAAATCGTATATAAAGAAACAATTGGATCTGTGGTAAATATTGAAAATTTTCTGTAAAATGGTGAAAAGTTTTAATTGTATCTGTGTGAATGAAATGACTAAAATAATTCTCTGGAATCAGATTAGATTAAAGATTAAAAATAGCTCTGTTGTTTAGAATGTCCAAATAATTATAAAAAGAAAAGACAAAGAGATCAAATGTTGAATTGTAAAATGTAGAATGGCCTGTATGTGTGATTGTTTTTCATTGACATGTGCCTATATAGGTACTAAAAAGAAAAAGATAAAAATTGTTTCCACTTTGATTATTATGTATATAAAGAATGAGAATATGCTGTTCTCTTTTTATAGGCCTGATGATGACCCTCAGGGTTGAAACTGAGACAAGCAGTGCACGCTCGGTCGCCAAGCTATAAAGTTCCTTGCAAAAAGAAAAAATTCGTTTTCTTACTATCGTCAATTCCAACTGACTTCCGGAAGTAACTTCCTGTTTATCCTGTATAAATTTTCCTCCGGCTGTTTCTACTCTTTATATATTTATTGACTGCCCCCCTGTTGATAAGTTTGCCCCACCCCTGCCCCCTCACTGAGAATAAGCTAGCGCCGTCACTGATACTAAGCTTATATGTTTTATATTAATATCTATAATTTTCCTATGAATCAATTTCTAATGAATCACCTCATGTTAACACAATCTCATTTAAACTACGTATCCCCCAAGAAATAATGTATATTCTCATATATATATATTTGATTGATTGTACCGAGATATTATTTGTGCAAATTTGTTTAAATTGTAATAATTGTAAAATTTTAATTCCAGCTGGCCTGACGATGTCCCCGTGACGAAATCGATCGCCATTAGATTAAATAAATTATTCTGAAAAATAAAAATCTGTTTGCTTTCTTCAACTATCATACCTCAAAATCCTTTAAAAAGGATTAACGATCCGAAAATCCTGGATCGGATAGGATTTTTAAACCCAAAAGGATCTCGATCCAGCCCATCTCTGCTTATAATAAATTACAATTTTTAATTTCTTAACCCTATTATACAAACTATGATAATATTTATTATTTTTCCAAGACAACTGATCAACCGGATTTTCCTCTTCCTTTGAATAAAATGCAATTTTTTGCCCATTACAATTTCTTTCCTCGGGGGTTCACCTCCCCGCTGAGTTGATAAAAGAAACTTCATTAATTACCAGTAATTCTGATGATGATTGAGTCATTAAGAAGCAAGTCTAATTTATTATCTCACTAATAATCACTAAAGACAATAAGCTATTTATTAAAGGGCACTTGAAATAGTCCAGAGCACTTTTTTTAATTCTACTTAAAGTTCAGATGGTCAGTGTCTTATTTTTTTTTTTTTGTTGATGTTATTCCGTCGGTATTTTTTTCGAGATCATATTTACTATAACCTTACGGGGTATTTAGTACAATGTCAGTCTTTTACTTCTTTTTAATTAAGAGTTTAAATTAAATTTTTTTTTTTTTGTTAAGAAAATTTAGTATATTTTTTTAAACCAACTTTTTTAAAACATAAATAGCGTGAATAAGTTTAATATATAATTTTCACTTATACCATTTCCGAGCTAATATCAATAAAGTTAAATAAATATAAAAATTCACTAGCGGTCCCAAAATATTAATATTATTATTTTAATCATGTAAGAGTTTTTTTTTTATAAAAAAAACATTCACACTTTTTTCTCATTCACACTCACACTCACATACACATTCACACTGTCTTTTCGGCAGCTCAGGCCATATAAGACATTTACGATAACCGTTATTTATGAATTTATATATATTAGGGTCCAGGCATTTTTATTTAAGCCATCTGGTTATCAGATGGCTTAAATAAAATCATCGGACTGCCTGGGGTCCGAACCCGCGACGTTTGGTATATGAGGTTAGCACGCTAACCTCTACACCACGCCCCGTGGGCCATGTAAGAGTTATTTTTTAATACTAATTTGAATCCGGAATTAAAATATAATAAATCATTATTTTCCACATTAGCATCCCCTATATCACACAACTGGGCCGCGGGATGATTGGAACTGGGCCGCGGATGTCTAAGAAATGATACAAATTATATACCGTATATATAGGTTATATACATATACTGGGTCTCAGCGTTTTTTTAAAAGTGGGCCGCAGATCAAAAAAGGTTGGAAACCGCTGCCCCATATGAATGTGGCACTGCTTCTCCGCCTTCCTATACCAAAATTTCGGGCTCGTCTCTTAAAAAAATTATGGGTCCTCCAGCACGAAATCTAATTTATATTTTTTCTTGAAAAGTTATTATAAAACCTCAGACCTAGGGACTCGAAAAGAGTATCGATACTTTTGTTCCGATAGGGGCCTACTAGTAGCCTACTTTTTGTACTCTATACTTTTTTCGATACATTACTCATATGAGTACTTGATTACCGGTATCGAATGAATGAAAATGGTACGGCGAAAGGGTGGCGGTTAACTGAAGAAAGACTGTTAAAAGTTGCTACTATATTTGTTAAGTATTTTAACCACTTGAATAAATTATACTATAACGGAGTTTTATTTATTATCATTAATATAATCCTCAAGACTGCTGCCTCTTTTTATGTTAAATTTGTTGTTGGAAATATTTATTTAATCTACATAATATAAACATGCAATACTTATCTTGAGTAGACAGAGATCACTATCATTAGAGTGGAACTTCAGAACATCCTTTTCAGTTGAATCAGAAGTTGATCAGATGAATCCTAATAGAATGGCTACAAATATAATATTGAATAAAATATTCCAATCCAATATGAAAAATCTTTTCATTTATTATTAAACATTGATTAAATAAAAATACCATTTTTACTTTTTTATCTTTTGTTAATTGAGGTCTTGAAATTTGTTTTTATGTCCTGAGTGATTATTTAACAAATTTTTCTGAGAATCTTAAAAAAATCAATTTTTGTTTGACCTTATTTGCTGATTCAAATTTTTCTAGACTTTCTATTAGACCTAAATAAATTAAAATTCTAGGAATATTCAAAATTTATTCCATACACGTCTATGTGACTAGGGTAGAAAATATATTAAATAAATAAATAAATTTTTGAACTAATTTATCTCTTCTCTCAAAATGATCTTTCTTTGTCTTTGACTTCGAAATTTTTTTTTCTTTATTCCCTGGCTTTAAAATGATGTTTATAAACAATTTTGAATTTCAAAAATATAATATAATTAATTGAATTAAGGGGGGATCGAACTTGAAAATAATAATAATCACAAAATTGTTAATATTTTTATTATAATTTGATACCGTATTTACAATTAATAACACATGAGGCAGCACCATTCATACTCACATACGCAGAAAATTCCCCTCTCTCTCTCCCTTTACATAGAGATACATAAAATTATACATAGAGAGAAAGAGAAAGGGAGGGAGGTCCAAATTCATAAGGCATAATTAACATTCTGACTAGACAGTGAATACAGAGCTCTCGAATAGGTACAAATTTGGATATACGGTCACTTGATTACTTGCTCTCGATATATACAAAAGGCGTAACTAGGGAGGGTTACGTCTCCCAGAAATAAATAAAAAACTTGGCCCATTTCGGTCTTCTTTAGCTTTGTATAGCTACGCCTAATTTAAACAAAATAAACAATTTTCAACTTGCTTAATATTATACATATAATCAATACAACTTTTTTTAAATATACTGTATATTTCAATTGTTTGACTAGAAATTATTTAAATTTGACCTGCTTTCAGATACAAGAAAAATGTGAGAAATATGCAAATTAATTTATTTAAAAGAAGGCATAAAAATTATAGGGAATTTAAATTATACACTAAGTTAGATGTTTCAAATTGTTTTATTAACTTTATACGTATTTTGTGGTGGGTCATCTTCAGAAGTTATACAAGACTAAATACGTATAATATTAATAAAACAATTTAAAATACCTAACCTAGTGTATAATTTAAATTCTCTGTATTACTAGTCCCTACGGTCGCCAGTATCAATTTAGCGAATTTATTATTTGAGTGAAATATAAATCCATTATTATAGTTGGATTAAAACATCACTTAAATTTAATAGAGAATATCATTAGCAAGGGGGTGTGTAAATAAAATTTTTTTTATAAAGATTATTTTTTAAATCTTTTTCTTTGGCCATTTTTCACCAACTACAGATTGTTTAATAGAAACATGTTTAAATGCTGTAAGACATTGTTTATTTAACAAATTTAAAATAAGTCTCCATTAAGTTAGAGTAAGCTGGGGTTGTTTTAAGACTTATGGTAACCACTTTTAATTTAAAAGAATATAAACAAATTCAACTTCTTTAATAATTGTAGTCCTTGATTAGTTGCTGAAAGGTGAACATTCCTAATAACTAGAGACCGGAAAAAAAGCATAAAAAAATGGAAAAAAAGTGCTTAAAAAAGCATAAAAAACTTGAATAAAAAGTTGTTAAATAAGCATAAAAGTTGAAAAAAAAGCATCTCATAAGCAATTTTTACTCATACCAATGGCGTAAACAAATTTTTTTTTTTAAATAAACTAAATTTATTCCGCCCCGCCCTGTGGAAAATTTTTTTTACAGGGCTATATTTTTTCACCCTGCGGGGTTTTTGGAAAATTTTTTTTTTTGGGGGGCCGCCCCCCCCCCCCCCTTATATACGTCCCTGATGTATGCGTGTGTGAATGGGAAAAAAGTGTGTTTTTTAATAAAAAAAAACAAAAAAATTATAAATATTCGTAAAATAAGTTCAAATAAGCACGAAAGGGAAAAAAAGCATGAAAACTCAAAAAAAGCAAAAAAAAAAACATAAAAAATGCAATCTCAATACACTTAATTTTTCCTAATTCGTATAGAAATTAAATATCTAATGGTTGCTTATAAAATTGAGCAATAAGCATTTTGCTTAAAATCCGGTCTCTACTAATAACTAACTCACTGGTCTTTTCGATCTATAGCCGATTTGTGAGAGCTCTGAAGCAATAAATCGAATTGATGAGTTGGTCATATGTGTTGCATACCTTTCAGGCGCCAAACACCAACTGGTTACCTCGTTGTATATTGTATAATTAGAGATAAATGAATTAAATTGGAATCAATTTACATTATGACTAAGAAAAATATTTTTTGCTTATTATCCGTTTAATTGTAGTTATTTTGATGGCATTATTCTCATTAAATGCATTACTGAGGATGATGCCATTGAAATAACTACAAGTGAATTGGCTACTAATCGATTAAATTAAATAGAGACGGGGTATAAATGGCCTCAGATGCCGAAAAATAAAAAAAAAGGATAAAATACAGAAAATGTTTTTCTTTGATCGAAAGTTCTGAATGAAATTTGATTTTCCTTACTGCCAACTGCATTATTATTTTGCATATTTCAATCCCTAATTCATATTAAAAAATAACCTCCAGTTTTTAGGAAACAACAATTATAATAAATTTCTTTGAAATTCAAACCGTATTTTAAGATTTGATTAAGATATCATATAACTTACAAAGCACCTCTCATTAAACAAATTCCGAGAGATTTTATTCAACTTAAGCATATAATTTCCTCTATTTTTATTTTTATTTCTTATAATTCAAGTGACCATTTATTCAAATCTTATGAAGCTAGCGTTTTTATTACCTCATATTGTTTTTATTTATGATATTGCATGCAAAATACACTTTTGCTTTACTTTATAGGTATATAAATGATAGATAGACATGATCACTGACTGCCAACATAAAAAAACTAAAAAATGAAACTTTATTGTCTTTCGAATTTGACATTAAAAAAATCCACTGTCCTCTATCAATTGACAGATCACTAGGTATCATTCTTTTTTTTTTTACTAACTATGAGTATATAGGGTGTTCATGTTATTCTCTCGTGTGCTTTTAAAAAAGGATCCTCACTTTTTGATCAATTTACAATTAGAAAAAAAAAATAGATGAACGTAGGGGAAGATCAGAAAAAGAGAACGTCATCATATATTTTACAACAGAAAATGTGGAAAAATCACGCAAAGAATATATAAAAATAGATTAAAAAGGAGTTATTATATTTTTCATCTTTTTTTTTTTTTATTTTAGTTTTATTAAAAATGTAAGCTCGATTCTGACTGACTCTGTCACTTGAAATCCCTTTAAAATTTGAGGAATTTCGTCTATCAAAATTAAAAAAAAAAAAAATTCTATGCAAGGAACTTCTATGATTTCTATCACCTCTGGTGAACTTTTTTTTCTCTCATGTTATTATATAAAAAATTGATTTTTTAAATATTGATTTTAGGCCTATTATTTTATTATTTTCTTAATTTAAAAATTCAAATAAAAATACTACTAAAAAAAAACACCTTGTATACTAGATAAGTGAACCTTCTACGCAAAATTCACATTTATCATAAGAAATTGGTCAGATCTGTTCAAATTTCAATGAAGAGACCTATCGGTTTATGATTTTTGAGATATAAATATGTTATGTCTATCGCCAACTTTTTCTTGTTCCCCATTACGCAAGAAAACCTAAATTTGCTCTTTCACTTCAAAAATAAATTTCTTATCCGTTGTAATTAGATAATAGAAAGTTTTGGAAATAAGAATGGTTTGGTCTTTTGAATGGTTGAACACTGAGAATATTTTTCGCATACAAGCTGGAAGTCGTTTTTATACTCGGGAATTAGGGGGTGGATAACATCAAATTTTTTGTTATTCCTAGCTCTCCTTTTTTCTATTGATTTATTCAACATTTCAAACTCTGTATGAGGTGATTTTTTCCTACCAGGGTTTTAATATTTTCTCTATTTTTTTAATTTGATTTGGATAATTTTATTTTCCATAATATGTATTATTATAATAAGAGAAAATTAAATTTTAATTTATTCCCCTTGGAATATTTGTTTTACAAAAAATTTAATATCCTTATTCCCAACAAATAATAATTAAACATTTTATCTAAAAAAAGAACTATGCATATTTCAATAAAAACGAGACACTTTTTATATTAACCACCCTCAAATTTATTTTCCAATAATTCAATAAAATAAAAAATTAAAGCTCTAATGTAACGATGAATTAATAAATAATAAAGCTATTATTTATAATTTATAAATATAGTCAAATTTCCATATCAATTATATATTATGATGATGCTAAAAAAATAAAATAAAATATCCAAAGCAATATCAAATTTATTTTTTTTTGACTGAAATACTCCCTCTGCAAAAGGAAATTATTAATTATTATTGTTTCCAAATTTCAAAAGACATTCCCCCCCCCCCCCCAAAATGTGTTTTAATTCCTTTTTCCTTTTTTTGGCAAGTTTTATTAAAGTCTTTTAAAAATGATTATACAACTCCTCTTGCCACGGATCATTTATCTATTAGTAGGTTTCGGGTCTCCGTTATTTATTGTTTTAAAATTTCAAGGAATGCCCCCTAAGCCCGCCCTTTTTTAAATTACACCCTGACAGAGAGAGTAATAAACTTTATAGAAAAAATATTTATCCCATTTATAAATTTTATTCAGTGGCGTATCTATCTAGAACTTTTGCCGCCCGATGCGGTCTTCAACTTGCCGCCCTTTCTAAGTCAATCATTGATTTTTATAAATTAATAAACATAAATAAATAATAATAATGGAGAAATGGAGATATCAGCCAAATTGGAATGATCCAGGTTCAATTTTGTATGAATCCAGCTTCAATTTTGTATGAAGCGAAAAAATTTTATTATTGACAAATCCCGGTTTGATCACATGTGCACTTGCACTATGTGTATAATTCCCAATAACTGAAGATGGCCAAATTAATTCAGGCCGAAACGTCTTATTCTGGGAGTTTTATTGAACCTGGATCATTCCAATTTGGCTGATATCTCCATTATTATCACATCACCAGCCACAGCCTCAAAAGCAACTATAAATAAATAATTGTATTTATTAAAGCTTTTGTGGTCTGAATTATTATTATTAGGGGAATTTTCAGTTATAGACCACATATATGTTATTAATTATTTATTAAAAATATAAATACTGTACACGTTTCGACTGCTAATTCTGCAGTTCTCAAATACTGTGCACTCGAAGCAAGTGCACAGTACTTGATAAATTGCATAACCTGCAAATAATCAATAATAGGTTTAGAATAAACCATACCATCTGTAAACAACCCCTCTATAGATTCTCAATCCTAACCTCACCCTTCTCTTATTGTTCCCTCAGCCCAGAGAACCCTGAACATTTAATTTTCAAATGGCCCCGAAATTTCCCAGAAAGAAGAAAATTCCTCAAACCTAATTTCCGAGATCCCCCAATTTTCCGCAACATATTAATAATCTCTACGGACCTGAGAATAATAAAGTCAAATTTACGAAGGATTCCTAGAATCATGAATAAGATTTCATCTTAGTTTCATGAATAAGAATGTTGTACAGTATTTATATTTTTAATAAATAATTAATAACAAATATGTGGTCCATAACTGAAAATTCCCCTAATAGTAAATAATTGTAATTGAGACAAACTATAGGTGGGGAAATTTTTACCATTTTTTTGCCATATTTAAAATTTTTATTTACGACCCGTTAGTTATTAATAAAATGGCGGTCCCCAGTTATTAATAATTCGTAGAAATCGAATAGTAAACTTATAAAGTGAACAAGGTGTTTTTTTACAACTATAACTAAAAAAATGCCGCCCCAACATATGTGCCCTCCCCTAGGTACGCCACTGATTTTATTCTATTTGCATCGGATCTGTGTTCAGAAGTATAACATTAATTATTAGGGCCTACTTGTTTATTTTCCTTATTTTGGTCAACGAGTGATATAATTCTACTATAAAGCTACCATAGGATGAGTAAATTAGCTCTTGTTTTTATTTTGCCCGTACTAAAAATTAGTTCTTGTTTTGTTACTGGAAGATAGGCAACCCAATTGACCAATACAAATCTATTGGTTTTTTTTTTTAAATCTCTAATGACGAGTTAGTTCTTTGGTTTACCTATCTTCTGTCAAGCAAAACAAATAAATTTATTCAGAGTATAATGAAAACTATTTAATAAATTTAATAGCCTATAAAACATTTACTGTTTTGGGAAATCTATATACTCTCTTTACTCCAACCAAAATGACATTTGACAAAGAATAATTTAATTAAATGTTAATTGAAATTCTGAGAAAAGACAAAATTTACGTTCATTTAATTTTTGTTTCATTTGTGTTTATATCTACAATTTGATGGATGGAAAGAGAGAAAGGGAGATGCAATTGTTATCACTACAATTTACATGAATTGATAAATAGTCTAGTATTTTTCATTTCTAATTATTCATTAGACATTTAAATTTGCTAGATTTTAATCAGAGAATCAGAGAGAGAGAGGGGGGGGGGGAGGGAACACAAAATCCTTTAATCACAGCCGAAATTATATGATGACGTTACACTAAATCATGAATTATACATTAAATATTTACACTTTTGATTCCGTTAGCATTAACCCACACAACAAGAAGATAAAACAGTGAAGTTGTGAAGTCTTTTAAAAAAATAGACTTCTTTATTATATATGTTCATATATATATGTTTATAAACTTTTTTATATTATATTTATAGAAATGAAACAAAATTTAGAGATTATAAATTTAAAAAAATTTCAATACAGAAATATTGATACATCAATAAAATGTACTATGAAATACATTCAATGGATCACAAATTGTGAGATTTAAATAATATAGTGTACAGTACTAGCCATTTAGAAAAAAAGCTCTAAGTACAGGTATAATAATAAAAGAAATGGCAGTGAAGAGTACATTTATTTATTTGGAAGTTTTTTGTGGAAATTATATGTCTAGAGAGTACCAACCCCCGCAAGGGCGAACGTATACAGGGATAGACAAGACTAGATATTTCGTTGCAGACATTTTACAGAGCTCTAATCAACAACATGTATTTAAATAGGCTGAGACGAATGTCGTGACTAGTGCGTGGTTTGTCTATTTAAAACCATGTTGATTAGAGCTCAGTAAAATGTCTGCAATGAAATATCTAGTCTTGTTTTGTCCATTTCTATATACAGGTCGCCTCAGCGAAAACATTTACAAAGGATTTTATGAAATAGACCAATTCGAATTTTTCAAATTGAACCATCAATGAATTCAGCAAAATTTTGTTATTTATCAGAAGACTTATAAATAGCTAAACTTATCATTATTTTGTCATTTAGATCCTGAAATTCTCCGCTCTCTTTTAACATTTTTTTTTCTGCTAACTTTCCAGTTTATTTTTTATTTTTATTTTTTTTGTTTTGAACTCAACATTTTTTCCCGCCCTTGTTTTTTTTGTTTTAAGGTCTTCGGCATCTAAGGCCATTTAGACCCTATTTAGTGCAAATTATTATTAATTCTAGCCAATACAATTGAACTCATATTCAGGTCTATTCTCTAAAAACAGACGTTAAAATTTAAAATAAACAAATGGGTGTTAAAAAGTAATGTAAAAACAGTCAGCGTTAAAAAATGCTATTCAAAATCACTTCCTTGCCTCTAATTTATAGTGTTAAAAATTAATGCCATGTCTAGGGAGTTCCTTTAATATTTTAACGTAGTATTTAAAACAAACATGGCGTCCTTAACCTAAAAAGTAAGGTTTGATTTTGATAGTTTTTAAATAAAAGCAACATGTTAACGTCGCTGTTAAAACTTTGTTTAGAGAATAGCATTTTTTAACGCTGATTGTTTTTACATTACTTTTTAACACCCATTTTTTTATTTTAAATTTTAACGTCTGTTTTTAGAGAATAGACCTGATAACGCTCTAATCTCAAACCCTTCTCCCTTCTAAAGATGGAATTCTTTTCTTTTTCATATTCTTAATGATTCCACAAGTTATATTACTTCCTCTTTACCTATATATATATATATATATGTAGTGGGAAAGTATTGCGATCATGTCAAAAATTCAATGTCGAGATTTTGATGGAAATTCATGTTTTTATTTTCATTTAATTACTCTCTGCCTTCTTACACAGATATAATTTTTTTTAATTTCAGGAGAAGTGGCTGAACGTATATATAATGAGAAGTGAGGAGATTCAAGGCAGCCAAAAGCAATAAAGAAAAAATATATTTATCTTTCGCTTTATTTTACACGCTTGTCGACGTTACTTAATTCACCGAAGAAGATCCTGATCTGTCCGAAGAAGGCCGGAATATCGGCCGATACGTCGTCAAGCGTATAAAATAAAGCGAAAGATAAATATATTTTTTCTTTATTGCTTTTGGCTTCCTTGAATTTCTTCACTACTCATAATTTTTTTATTTTACTATAGGCTAATTTTGTAGTTTTTTGCTTCAAATTAATCCATTTGTAAATTCAATTCACTTCATTGCAAAGCAAATTAACTATTCTAGAAGTAGAATTGAATGTTTTGCAAAGTAAATGAAACATTTTTTAGAAAAGTTGTTTTTACTTACTTTACACCTAAAATGTTAAAATATTTATTAAAAATTCACTCCAACAAAATTTCCACAAAAAATTGCCAAAAATTGAAACATTAAAAAACGACATTATTAAGAACAAAAATGTATATGTAACAATAATACTGTATTGAAAATTGAAATTAATTATCACTCTTTGCTCAGGTAAAACAAACAACACCTTCCTCTTGTTAAGACCATTTATAAAACAATCCTAACAAAATGTATCTTTTGATTATAGGTATAAGCTATAATAATATTTCCTGTTTTGATTTCTTTCATTTTTTTTTTTTTTAATTTTTTAATTTTTTTTTAAACTCGGAAGACCGGATTTACTATTTTTTTTTTTTTTGTTTTTTTTTTAAATTTTTTAATTCTTTCAATCCAAACCTGTATAAAAATGGCTAATTACAAAAATGACACGGCATAAACAATCCTCACCCATTGATTACATACAAGTTGCTTGTACGATGGCAACGCACCTTACAATTCGCACATACAGGCAGACTTTAGAGGAAAACAAACAAAAAAGCCATCAGTCTCGTTGTAATTTGCATACTCTAATAATAAATATTTATTTAAATTTTTACATCAATACAATTTTTTGTCATCTTTTATAATGATTATAATTTTAATTAATGTGATCCAAAAATCAATATAATACAATATTTTTGATTTTGAGAGATTTGAGAGAGTAGCATCAAAAAAAAGGCAAATTTTGAATCACCGTTATAATCATTATAAAAAATTTCTTTTTACATATATTCTTTGTTTTCGTTTAATATAACACTATCAGTCGTAAAATTGTCTTTTTTTAATAATAATAAATAAACCACTTGGCTGAGTTCTGAGCTTCTTCTTGAAGTTGGTGAAGTTGTTGTTGGTGTTGATCAGAGCCCCATCTGGAAAAAAGAGACAAAAGATTAAAATTTTCTAAAAATATTATAATGGATACAGTAGAACTAATGTAGAGAGGTAGAAATATTTATTTGGAAGGATATAATTTAGTATTAAAATTTTTTAATCGTTAATGACCTCTGACTCAGGTTAATGGCTACTGGTTAGGCAATTTATTAAGTTTAAATACAGATTTACTATTTAGAGATATTCTACAAATAACATGCCATATTAAAATAAAATACCTTAAATAAGAATTTATTATTATTTCTATTTTCAAGTTGTGAAATTAATCCTTAAAATAGGTAATTTATTAATTGTGCTGGGAAATGGGGACCAGCCCTCGGGCTTGGTGTAGTTGGTAGCGTGCTCACCTTCTATACCAAGGGTCGAAAAGATTTAAACAAAATAAACAATTTTCAACTTGCTTAATATTATACATATAATCAAAAATATACTGTATATTTCAATTGTTTGACTAGAAATTATTTTAATTTGACCTGCTTTCAGATACAAAAAAAATGTGAGAAATATGCAAATTAATTTATTTAAAAGAAAGCATAAAAGTTGTAGGGAATTTAAATTATACACTAAGTTAGGTGTTTCACATTGTTTTATTAACTTTTTACGTATTTCGTGGTGGGTCATCTTCAGAAGTTATACAAGACTAAATACGTATAATATTAATAAAACAATTTGAAACACCTAACCTAGTGTATAATTTAAATTCTCTGTATTACTAGTGCCTACGGTCGCCAGTATCAATTTAGCGAATTTATTATTTGAGTGAAATATAAATTCCATTATTATTTATCTCCATAGTTGGATTAAAACATCACTTTAATTTAATAGAGAATATCATTAGCAAGGGGTGTGTAAATAAATTTTTTTTTTTATTCAGATTATTTTTAAAAATTTTTTTTCTTTGGCCATTTTTCACCAACTACAGATTGTTTAATAGAAACACGTTTAGATGCTGTAAGACATTGTTCGAATCCCAGGCAGTCAGATGATTTTATTTAAGCCACGTGGATTCCAAATGGCTTAAATAAATATGCCCTGAGCACCAATATGCGAATATATTATTAAATACAAGTATCGTCAAAGTCTTATATGGCCTGAGTTGCCGAGAAGACTGTGTATGTGTGTGTGAGTGTGAATGGGAAAAAATGTGTTAAAAAAAATCACATATAACTTTTTTTTGATATATAAATTGGGGATAGTGTAATTATGTAATTCCTATCATCTCGTGTTCTCTTCATTTATGTTTATAGAAAAAAAAATACAGATAATTTAAAATTTAAATAATTTCATTATTTATTTGGAACAAAAACTAACTCTAGGCCTGCAATTTTCTAAGCTATTATCATATCATCATATTGGGCATAAGTATAAGAATAAAATTACAAATTTTTTGAATTATTTCTTGGGAAACAATCGCAGAAAATACCATAGTATTAGGAACAAATTACTGCATAAAGAGTAGAACGAAAATAATATCAAATATTTAATTTTGATCCAAGTTTTTAAAATATTCCCTGTTGAGGATGTAGGCGTATTTTAGAGATTTAAATTAACCTGTTATTAGGTTGAGTTTGCTAGTAAATTAATAAATAAAATCTATTTATATTCCAGGCATAATGTTGATCTAGTTACCTATCTGTCAGTATCACTCTTGTTTGAGCAACTTCCTGGGAGAATTTCTAAATAAAATTTTGTACTCTTAGTTTTTTTAGTGAGTGTAGGAAATACAAATTTGGAAAAGATCAAAAATTTTTTGCAATATTTTCTCGTAAAAAAACATTGGATACCAATCATTGAATTAACCCCTCTCTCATAACGTGCGCTTCTCGAAAAGCCGTTAGAAGACGATTGACTACCGAGTTACTCGAGGCGGCAAGAGATGGCGTTAGTTTTTCCCATAGGATTACAAGGAGTTAATTCCATTTCATTTTAAAGTTTCCAGCTAATTAATTAAGGCTAAAAAATTAATTAATTTTTAACACAATGATTACTAATTTAATGATCTATAAGATATAGAGCCAATTTTTTTTTTAATATCTTTTATTTAATGCGATTAATCTAAAAAAAAAATTTATTTTTTCGAAAATCAAAAAAGGGCTTCTATAAGCTGTAGATATTTTAAATAGCTTTAATTAAAAAAAAATTTGAGGTCGATAGCTTCAAAATTGTGGCCGCTGGAATCTCCCAAAATTAGAACCCCGAGTATTATTTATTAATCTGCTTTTAGGAGCTAATGCACAATACAGGAGTTCAGAGAAAAGTACATTAACATAACTGTACATTAATGTTATACATTATACACACAACAATACAATATACATAATAAACTTTATTTTTTTCCTTTTTCCTTCTCTTCCCTATCCCTCTCTTCACCTCACACTCGCCAGCATCAACCAGAGATCCTCATTCGTAAAAAACAAAAGATCGCGTCTTAATAATTGCCGAAATCAGATAATAGAGTCTGTTGAGATCCCCACTGGTAAACGGCCTAAGGATGGAAAAATCCACACTACCGCCAAGGCAATAGTGCTCTCTGATTCCCCCATATAGTGGACATTCAAAAAGAATGTGGCTTATATTCTCCACTTTTCCCAGGTTACACAGAGAGCACACCATCCCAGGGTCAATTTTATGGGAATTCCCGTCAACAAAAAAATAGATATTTCTACTGTTAATCGTTCTGGCCTGATGTAGAACCCTTTAGTTTCTTAAGAGGCGCTCTCAAGGACAGAATCGTTCCCCGTCCAAAATCTAGCTCTCTGTACAAGGGACTATAAACAGAATCCGCCAGACTAACTCCGTCCTGCCTATAATAAAAAAGTTTAGTTTCTCCACTAGCCTATTTATATTTTTTCTAATCTCCGTTGGGTTTTGCCTTGACCAAAGACCACCCTCGTCAATCAGGCGAAAGTAGCTACCAAGCTGGCCCGCCCAATTCGCCTTACCCCCTGTTTGACCCTCACTAAGCCGAAGTGATCTCTGATAACAGAGTCGAGGGAGTCTATTAGACGGCATCGTCAACAATGCGACCAGCCACCTGAGAGCCCTCCTGAAAACCAATGTAGCAATTCTGGGTTGCTGGAACTCCCTCCTCACCACATACCCTGGAGTCGTAATATCCAAAAAATATAACGACTTAAAGAACCTCACCTGGCTGATCTCAATCACTTCCGGATATCCCAATGCCCACACCTCGGACGCATATAAAAGGATAGCCAAGACCGTAGTCTTATACAGTCGGTTCCTGCTTTGGAACGAGTCCATTCCCGAGCGCGAAATTATTGCTCTTGTATTAGCCATGGCAATATTTGTTTTTGCTACCATGCTCCCTGCTGTGCTCGAAAAGCATCCCGAAGAGTGAAACTGAATACCAAGATAATCTATATGACTCACTATCTCTAATTTATAGTTCTTAAAATAAAACCCTAACTCGCGTGACAATCTTCCCGCTCTCCGGAACACCATAACTTTAGACTTGGATTGATTCACCTCCAGATAATTTTGCTTGCAGAAGGAATCTAGAACATTCAACATACGCTGTAGTTTGATTGGAGAATCAGCCAACAGAACCAAGTCATCTGCAAAAAACATATGTGAAACAGCATGCCGCTCATCGAGACACACTCCCTCCAAGCCTTCATCCAAAAGAAAAGTTTCGAAGTCAGCTATAAATAGAGAAAACAAGAGAGGAGAGAGTGTTTCCCCTTGCAATACACCTTTCGTTATTCTTATCTCTTCCGAAAAGCGATTTTCAATTTTTAATGTTAGAATAGCTTTATCGTAAATTGATTTTATAATTCTGATTATTTTTGTACTGATTCCCAATTTTAAGAGTTTATTCCACAGCAAGGAATGGTGAACATTATCGAACGCCCGTCTAAGATCAATAAAAGCAGTGTACAGCTTCCTTCCTTTCAACCTTAAATGAAAGTTTATCAATGATGATAGGACAAATAAATTATCCCTACAACCCCGTCCTTTTCTGAAACCAGATTGAGTTTCCGGAAGTATGCCATTACATTCAACCCAATTAGTCAACCTCCTTGTCAGAATGCTGGTGAATATCTTAGTCAAAACATTAACCAATGATATTCCCCTGTAGTTCTCCGGCAAATTAATATCACCCTTTTTATGTATCAAAATCATATTTACCTTAGACCATCCGCCGGGGATCTCAACACTGGAAAAAATCTTGTTAAAAAGTTTAAACATATATTCCCTGCCTATCGGGCCCAAGTTTTTAAAATACTCCCTGGAATTGCATCGATCCCAGGCGACCTTTTATTTTTACAGCCGATTAAGACATGGTCAATTTCACTCATACTAATAGGAGAGTCCAAATAAGGATCGAGGATACAAGGTTCATACAGGAAGGAATAGTCCCCGACATTCACACGAAAGGACAAGGCGAAAAATTTCTGCCATTCGTCCATGTTAATAGGGTTAACCGGCTTTGGTTTAACCCTAAACCTATTAACAGCCCGCCAAAAATCCGCCGAGTTGGTAGTAGCAGATAAATCGTTAAGCAACTGTCTATTATATTTATCCTTGCTATCTCTGATCTGATCCCTATAAAGCTTCTTACTCTCTAAATACAGTGACAAAAAGGGTTCAGTGAAGTTATTATTTTTACATTTTTTTAGAGATTTTTTCATATTTTTTTTTGCTATATTACATTTAACATCAAACCATGGTTTATTATAACTAGTGTAATTAATTGTATATATTTTTTTTAATTCAAGTTCATCAGCCACTCCCCTCATCGAGTCGATCAGGAACTCATAAGCCTCGTCACAAGAAGTGTTCTCTACCGAAAAATTTAATATCCTTTTATCTAATAGTAACTTAAATGACATTTCAATTTCGTCTTTCCAAATATACTTTTCCATTAATGTTTGCTTATTATACCGTGACCTCTCTGCAGCCGTGTGTACAGAAAGAAACACCTCGTACGGTAGGTGGTCCGAGTTCAATAAGTCGCAGCTTATTTTCGAGTTCACGACCAAATCGACCAAGGGAAGACTGACCCAACAATGATCAACCACCGATCTACCCAGGCTGCTCACATATGTAGGTTGCGCCGGAGAGTCGTCCTTGGTTCGCCCATTCAAGATAAGGAGTCCATTCTCCTCCATAAACTGGGTGAGCTTTCTTCCTCTCCGAGTTCGTAGTAAAGTCAGTAGTACTTCTTACACCGGTGATATTCGCGGAATCCAGGACAGTCTCGTCAAGCTGATTTAATTCGCCAACCCTCGCATTAAAATCTCCAATTAACATGGTACCATCAGGGTTTGAAGCATTTATTATATTTAATGAGTCTTGAAGTAGTTCCAGGCAAACGTCGATGTCATTACTAGGCGGAATATAAATCGCCACGAGTGCAAGTTTGAAAGTATCAATTTTGACATCCAAAATCAGCCACAAATTAGTCTTTTCAATAACTTCAGCCTTAATGGATCTTCTCACCAGCACCAGCAGTCCACCTCCTGGTCGACCTCTCGATTTCTCTCTCACAGCTTCAGAGTAGAAAATTTCATACTCCCCTAGTACTTGGGTGCATATCAGTGGCCGCTGGACCTGCCAAGTTTCGCAGACACAAATTATATCATATTCTTGCAAGTTACGGGGCGTAGTACAAAGTTCAGAGTTGAGAAAGTTATTATAACCGTGACAGTTCCAAGTCATTATTGTTAGATTAGCCGAATCATGGGAAGCAATAGGTCTCGCAGGATCGATCGTGGCACTTAATACATCGCTTACGGTTCTCAGTTTTTTGGCTCACGAGACTCCCCTGTTAGGCGGGGTGTCTTTACAAGTATGTCCTCATTTCGGCCCTCGTTAGACACAGGGGATCGTAGAAAGATTTTATCTCCACGTATATAGGCCCTTTTTCCTTCAGCTCTTAGTTTCCTAACTTCTTTCATCAATTGGCTTCTCTTCATTCTCTCTTCTCTGGTGAGGTCGGCATTTATGAAAATTTTTGTGCCCTTTAAATTTCTCCTCGATTCAAAAATCCTTCTTCTGTCTTCTATAGATCCTAAATTAAGTAAAATCGGACGTATTCTATTGTTCCTTTTTTTCCCCAAGCCGTTTAATTGTACAAGGGTTCACATCGTTTAATTTCAAATTAACTTTCAAAAAATCCTGTACCAAAACAGAATCATCTTCATTGGTCTTCTCTTCTATACCATGCACTATAATGTTCATGCTTCTCTCCTTTCTCTCCATTCTCTCCATCCTAGTCCTCATCCAGTCCATTTCATCCTTCATTCTTTTTATTTCGACCATATATTCTTTCCTCTCATTGGCTCTCTTCTCTCTCTCCATAACCAACTCTCTTTTAATTTCTTCCAATTCCTTTTTAATAGCATTATCACTGTCATTCATTCTCTCCAAGATTAGATGAAACATTTCTTCAGTAGTCATTTCCTTGGTTCCTTTCTCCAGCCTGCTTTTTTTACTTTGTATCTCCTGTTCGGGGCTTCTTTGCGTCTTTGCGCTCCTTCGGAAGGCCTCTTCTTCTGCCACAGGTCCTCCCCATCGCCTCGGCTTAGCACCCCGCGATTCCATCAAATGTAAGTCAAGGTCATCCGAACTCGATTTATTATTCCCCTCGGCCATTATCAATTTGTATTATAAGCTTATTTTATATTTATAAGATTATTTAAATATTTTTATTTTTTATTTGATTTGTGTCTATAAATAATAATCACCGAGCAATTTTCTAGGAATAGGTCCTGATAAAAATTAATTCAATCAAATTGAAGAAAAATCAAATCGATATTGACAAAAAACACTTAATAGGCCTCAGGGCTTCAGGGATACATCGCCGAGATGATATAGCAGAACTCGCGATCTTCAAACAGTCTGCTGGGTATCAATTTCAAGTGAGTTGGTCAAAAAACACCCAAGTTTCAAGCGAAAAATCAAGAGAGCACTTTTACACACGTCTCACTTTCAAATAAACATACTCTGAACTCCAATCATTGAATTAACCCCTTTAATTAAAAAAAAATTTGAGGTCGATAGCTTCAAAATTGTGGCCGCTGGAATCTCCCAAAATTAGAACCCCGAGACGCGCACCTTAAAACTCAAATGTCTATTAACTTTTTTTAAGATAGGTGGGATTTATACTATTTAAAGTCTTTTTCGACATCTGAGGCTATATTTAGACTCCATCCAAATAGTCTACAAATAAACAAATAAAGTCCCGGTACTGCGACAAGCCCTGGCTGAGCGCACCAAAAGCTGGCGAAACAACTAGTATTTTGATTTTATTAAAAATATTTGAATTTTTTATTAGAATTGGGGGGTTAATTGTTTGAACTACTCTCAAAAAAAAAAAATAAATAAATAAATTATGAAAATTGTCGATCGACACTCTTGTTCCTCCACCCATCCGAGGTGAAGCGGTCAATAGCTTTGCTTAACTTAGTTGATCATGGCTGTTCTTCGCCTATTCCAATGACGCCTGGTTGCTTATTATGAGATCTAGATAAATAGGGAATGCGAGTTCTTGTTCTTGGTGTAAATGAGCTTTCAAAGAGATTATGGGTGTTTATAATTCTACACCTGTAGACTTTTTTTTGAATAGAAAAAGAAAAAAATAATATAAAACATTAAGCCTACTGTTTTTTTTTTTTTTTTTTTTTTTTAATCAAATTGTTTTTAATAAGAAAACTTTTTTAGGCAGTCTGTCCATTGACTTGTCAAATAAATATTTAAATCAGTTCTTGCGGGCTGTTGTTCTCCTTTGACAGCCGGACATCTCCCCGATTATTATTGAAATTAGTAGGACAGCCCTCCTATTAATAGCTGACACATCAAAGGGCTTTCTGAGACTTGCTACCCGCGCATTTTGTTTCATTTATTTATGCGAGCTCATCTCAGCAAAATCATTTATCAAATTTCACAAATGAGCATTTACTGTATTATTGTATTGCATCAGTCTTTTGCTTAACTAGGAAGAAAATAACTTTCAATAGTATCGGAGTTTATAGAAAATTTAAACAGCAAAAATTTTTAAGGATTACATAAGAAACTGTTTTATTTTTTATATGATTTCATTCTTATTAATTATTCCAGTCCTTTTTTAAAGTGATTTTTTCACCTATTAAACAATATTTTGACAAATCTTCATAGTTTCTTAATATTATCTCCATGGGCCTAACTAGAGAATTTGGCTGGGGGGGGGGGCATGGGACCAGCTATCCTCCGGGGGGCCGGGAAAGCCCCATTTTTTCTTGGCGCAGGAAGCTTTCTGGGGGGCAGGCACCCCCCTAGTTACACCCATGATTATCTCAGTGTGTGTTTGGATATGTTTGCTCAGAGGCTATATTTAAATTAATGGCCTGATAAAAACGAAATTTTTGTCAAAACGTTGAATAAATCACATTAAAAAAAATTTTTTTTTCACAATAAAAATTATTTTTCTATTTTTAAATTTTTTACCATCTCCCATTGGTCAAAATCTGACTCTAGTTTTTTTTTTTTTTTTAATTTATGTGTATTAAATAATTTTAACCTGCTATAGTCCAGGGTTATAGTACTTTTAATTTGGGATAAGTTTTGTTTAAAAACTGATTTTCAGAATTATTTTCAAGTATACTTTGAGCCATCATATAATTTTTCAATTTACTGGGCAAAGAATTCGATAATTTTATAAAAATAAAAGTATTTCTCCTTTAAGAAGTACTTTTTTTTAAAGATCTCACAAAACAGCCAAGTTAAGAGCGGTATTGAAATAATAAACTTGAAGAACAGCAATTATCCAAATATATTCACTTGCAATTCAATCATAATAAAAAGGGGATGAAATTTATTATTAATACTTCACTAAAAAAAAATTCTAAATATATCCTTTTGATACAATTTTTTTTTTCAAACGAATGCTTCTTTTTTTCTGTCCTTTTGTGAGATAATTACATATAATTTTTAAATTCATCAAATAAATATTAGATCGTTAATGATTTCCGGGATAAATTTTGATCCTTTACTACACATAAAGAAGAGAGATAATGATAGAGGACCTCTTAAAGAAAAACTACTCAGAAAAAAAAGTAATAATAGATATTAATTAAAATAGAGCCTCGCCTGGCGGATAGATGTCTCTGACAGCTCAATAGAATATTCTGAAATACTAATTAATGTATTCATGATTGAATTAAGTGAAGCTATTAAGAAAAAAATTATCTAAAATCAAATAAGAGTTATTTATTCACTTGGAACAAAAATAAAAAAAAAAATTCTAACACGAATGTTTTAAGAAAAAAAAATTGTATAACGCTATAAATAATTAAATTCCTATCTTGATGAATTAAGAAAAAAAAATTGTGATGTGACTAGTCTCACAGCATAAAACTTACTCTTACCATCAGTAAGGGTGAGAGAAAGTTGTACTAGGGCAGGTCAATAAGTCAGTGACTTTTTGAATGAAACACAGATTTTTGGATAAAAAATTATTTTATTTTTCAAAGTAGTCTCCTTTGAGCTCTATACACTTTGTCCAATGTTTCTCCAATTTTTTTATTCCTTCTAAAAAATAAGATTTGTCGAGGGCATCAAAATCATCATTGGAGTCAAATCTCTTTCCGCGGAGCCATTTTTTCAAGTTTGGAAACAAGAAATAGTCACTCGGGGCTAAATTCGGAGAATAGGGCGGATGAGGGAGCAATTCGTATCCCAATTCATGGATTTTTGCCATGGAGGACACGAAATTCACTTTTTTCCATTTTCTTCTCAAATCACGAGGTAGTCTGCTATTAATGGATGTCAAACAAAAACTAAAAGACCCAGCTGGTTCAAATTTCGACAGGAGTCAGCTGATAGTTGCCTGCTGACAGGAGCAGTGTTGCCATTTCAGTTAAGAAGCGGGAAATTCAAAAAGTCACTGACTTATTGACCTGTCCTCGTATACTGTGCTTGTCAAGAGCTGAAAAAACAATTGTAATTTTTTTTTGTCAGATTATTATATTATTTGAAACAGTTTTCTTATGTTTTTTCAAAAACTCTTTTAAAGTATGTGAGGAATTTGAGGAGAGCTCACCTGCCAATTTTTTTTTTTTTTTTTTTTAATAAATTTCTGAGTTTTACTAAAACAAATGTTTTTATTTTTTTTTTTAACACGGTACCCAATATCAACTAGTGTGCTTACGACATCAGATTATTATTAAAATTTTTATTTTGTTCCACCCAAAGATGATTTATTCTTAAAATTTGAAATTCTAAAACAAAAGCCTGTCGTAGAGTTTGATTAATTATTAATTATTTTAAGTTAATTCTTAAGTGAAATGAATATATTTAAAACTCATTTCTTTTATTACGTATTTAAAACATAAACATGACGCATAAATCTTTTCATCCCACTGCTGGGTCGGCATAAACATGAAACAAAAATATTAAATTAATTTCAATTAATTTTTCTTTGCAACAAAAATTTGAAATATCTATTAGGAGAGGGCTTAAAAAAATCTGGTGTGATTTAACACAACTTTTTCTTATCTTCCGTAATCGAAATTCTGTGCTGTCACACCAGATTTTTTTGTGTCGAGATATATTTAGTGGACCATAGCCCTTTAATTCCAAATTTGGCCACCGCTGAGCTACAAATGCTTCCACATCAGTAAAGTGTACTTCAAACAATTTTCCCGAAAAATTTTACTGATAGACTTTTTAAAGAGCATCTAAAAAAAAAGGTGATTTATGAATTTTAGTCAAAATCGTTAGAGATGGTTTTGGGGAATTCCAAAAAAAAAAAACTGAAAAAGTACATCAATAAAACACTAATACTTTTTGAGCGATTTTGTTCAAAAACTTCGTGTCAGAGGGGTACCTAACTTAAATGTGAAATTTCAACTTACTAGTTCTTTTCGTTCTTGAGATGTTTTGTTCACAGACACACAAACAGTCCAAATTGCGAAAACCACATTTTACTTTCTCTTACCTATATGTATTAATATAGAGAGAAAGAATTGGATTTATGTCAAAAATTCGATGTCGAGATTTTGATGGATATACACGTTTTGAGGTCCTCTGAGTCCAAAAAAGTGGTTTTCGCAACATGGTCTGTCTGTGTGTGTGTGAACAAAATATCTCAAGAACGAAAAGAGCTAGGAGGATGAAATTTTATATTTTTGTTAGATACCTCCATGGGACGTGACAAGAAGTTTTTGAACAAAATCAGCCAAAGAGTACTAGTACTTTACTGATGTACTTTTTCAGTTTTTCTCAAAATTCGCTCCAAAGATTTTGATTAAATTTCATAAATCAATTATTTTTCAGATGCTCTTTAAATTGTATATTCTCATTTTACTGTCAAAATTGTTTTAAGCACACTTTACTCTTGTACTCCATAGAAAAGATAGGAGAAATGGTTGCAATGGTAACAAAATATAAATATTTCCTCAGGTTTATAAATTTTACATCTTGAATTCAAATGTACCGTACTGGCGGAAACTAAATATATGTTGTCACAAAAAAAATCTGGCGCGAATAGCACACCAGATTTTTTTGGACTCAGGGGACCTCAAAACGTGTATATCCATCAAAATCTCGACATCGAATTTTTGTCATTATCGTAATACTTTATATATTTCTTTTATAGCGTAAGAGAAAGTAATAAGAGAGTGGAGCTAATAATTTTATTCTTTCGCGGCTTATACGGTATTCAGTAGACCCCTACAAATGACAGTCGACTCAAAAGTAAACAAAATACTTACTAAACAATTTCTTTTATAACAAAACACAAGAGAAGTAAAATCACCAACTATTTTCTTCATTGTGTTGTTATAATATAATAATAATAATAATAATAATAATAATAATCAAACTCACCTTAATACCTTTATTATATTTGAACTTGTTCTCTCATCTTTAATTATAATTTCTATCATCATCTGCCCTCATTTTTGTTCTTAAGCCCTTTTCTGTTGCCTTTAATACATTTTTTTGTTGTTGTTGTCTCTATTATCTCAAGTAAAGAAAAAAAAGTTCATTGACAAGTTTAAGTTCATTCTCTGTTGACACCTATGATAAATTATTATTCTAATTGTCGGATAATAATATAATAAGCTTGGCAACAGCGCGACTGACGCGGAAGCATCTTCAAAAGATTAATCCCTTTCTAATCTAAAATGGACAACAAAAAAGATAATTTGAAAATAGTTGGCATCGCACAGGTGGAGAGAACCTGAAAAGAACCTAACGGCACCCGATGATCAAAAAAGTTGGATCTATAATTGCCAGCATTGGGACAATGTCTCAAATTTTAAAAACTTTTATCCAATGAACTTGCACTATTATTATGCTATTTTCAATGCTACTAAATATTATATTATAGATTTTAAGCATTTTATATTTATATATTCTTTGACTTAATCGGAACATAATGGAACTTGAAGATCATTTAATCCCAATTAAACGAATGTCCAAATTGTACATAATAAGCCAAATCCATAGTTAAAAAAAAAAAAAAAAAAAAAAAAAACAGATGACTCCTGCCTTGTACAAGATTATTTTTCTTTTTCAGCAACTGAGATTATTTATACGCCGTTTATTTCAAATGATTGGTAGCTAATTTAATTTAAATAAGTTTTTTGGCCTGTAATTCTTTTCCTGTATCCAGCTCGCACACACCCGCCCGATATTTTTAAAGCCCGTACCAACTTGTAATTTTTTTTTTTCAAAGACAATTCATTTTTTATGTCAATGTTTCATTTGTTTGTCCGCCTGCCCTTATTCATGTTATTTGGACACGGTACCAGCCCGAGGTTATTTTAAGGATTTCAAAACCCGTCCGGACCTAGCCGTACCCCTGCCTGCTACCTAGCACAAGCGGCGAAACTTCTGTCTCTTGTACTGCTTAGGACAGTCCTAATCCGCTCTATTTGAACATTTTTGAGACCCTCGTGATTTATCACACTTTTATAAAATATATTTATAATGGCTGGACATTATTACAAATAGACCTACTGGAAGTGAAATACAGTATTTTACATTTACATTTGTAATTTGAATTTCAAAGTTGCAAGTATTTTGTATTTCAAATACTTAAATCCGAGTATTTTGCCCGGATTTCTATATTTCAACTTTTTTTTTACATTTTATTGAGATACACGGCTTCGAACTCAATATCTGGCTCTAATTGATTATTATAATCAGTGTCATATGCATCTGTGAAGATGGAAATTGATGCAAGAAAGTCTGCCCCCGGCCCAGTCATAATAATAATAACACATTATGTTTTCACCCTCAAAGAAAATGTTAATATAATCGTACGAAGGAGGGCTGTCTAATTTACAGGAAGATGAAAAAATAGACAATATTGGGCCGAATAAAGTTTCTTCACCTTCCTCAAAAAATAGAGGGACTAAATCTAATAAGGGGATATTTAATTAGCGACCCGTGGAGTTATTTTCAAAGTGGTCTGCAAGATCATTTATGTCAAGCCATTTTTGG